>ML778686.1:1154589-1178076 GCA_009831015.1 Picea engelmannii | reverse complement strand
TTTTGCTATTTTTAGCTGATTTGTAAATTAATCCCGGATTAAGGGATTAGGGTTTTGGTATCTACGAAATACCTAAAAACATTGTATATATTGTATGGCGAATGGTGAAATTCGATATAATGAAAATAAGAAAGGTTTTCCCGATTGAGGGTTTCCGATAAAAATCTCTGTGTACTCTGTGTATGAGCCATTGATTAATTTTTGTATTGCTTAAGAATCTATATGCATTGCTTTACTTCGCAGGTTTAAAACTTACACACTCCCGCATTACCACCTTGGTAGTTCCATATTCGTGGTGGATAACCTCTGTGTATTTATCGACCTGCAACTTAGTGAACTGATGGGGGTCCCGTACATTATAATCAACACACTTGAGTAAGGGAACCTTTCAAAATGGAGGGCCTTTGAATGAGATGTTGTAAGGTAGCACTGGGTCGAGAATCAACTTTTGTTTTATTTCCTTTGTATTTTTTTGGGCCTTAAGTTGTCTTGATGATGCCATAGTGGGAGTGGTGGCAATGGGGATTGGCTATGACAGGAATAATGGGATACTTGGATCGGTGATATTTGAACAAAAAAGGTGGGGAAGGAGCGTATGTAGGATGTAGAGAAGAGGTAACAAAGTGAAAAGATGGACTAATGCTTAACATAGTGGGTTGTGACCAGGCCCCATTTCGGTCGTTAGATTTTCCATGCTAGAAGTTGATCATTCATTTTTACATTAATGTTGAGTTTTTTTTCCAAACCCCGAATTTAATTGTATCTTTAATCTAAATTGGACAATTTGTCCTCCTTCCATGGGTGTTACTAAGCTTATATTCCTAAAATTGGATGAAGTTGACATGTTGGAAATAATTTTCCTCTTAATCCTTATGATTACAAATAAGGTGTCGTTAGTAAATCTTTGAGAGTAATGATGATGTATATGACTTGACACATGCACAAGATTTATTCCTAGGGTGGCGTCATGCATATTCATGTGCACCCTGATGATAGTATATTGGTGGCTTAATTAGTCATGGTGACCCCTGGTGGGTCGCAACGTATTCTCATTCGGGCGCAAGCGTTCATCTGTCACCCGTGAGGTACAAGTATTGGCTCGGCGGGTTCTAGTGGGATCCATTGACTAATCATCTCTTCTGCAACAAATTTAAATTTGTTTGTTTGCTCAATGGGGTTGTGAAAGAGGTGTGCAGGGAACAGATTTTTGTGGGTTCTTGAGGTGCATATTCCCTTCCCAGTGTAGAATCGGGGAATTGATGCTATTGGGTGTTTCTTGGGGAGTATATTCCAGACATGTAGATACCGATTGTGTGTGTTGTGTCTTTGTTTATCTATCCACTTCCTTTTTCAATGAAAAGTATATCAACTAATGTCTATATCTGGTCGAAACCTTTCCTTCATGGATGCTTCGACAACTATCCATTCGCAGAAATATTACCTATGTGCATCCCACCATTGTGCAGGAATTCCCACTAGCACTGTATCAACAGTGTTATCCCTATGATTCTCAGGAATAGGTTGTATCCATGCAATAAAGGTGTCTACTAGTTCAGATCCATCATATTGATAGGATCCAAATTCTTCCTTGTGCCCCTTGGTACATATATGCACGCATCTCCTTGTTGACACTTCATATAGCTTATGCTTCCACCTTTCCAATGCTTCTTCTGAATCTGTGTCATACGACTTGACACTTCTCCATATGAACTCTCCATCTTCGTTAGGATTGATGTAATCCTCCCCAGGCCAAGTAAACTTATAGACATTTTCAATGATAGAGCTCTATGCATCCTCATCCACCGACTCATTGTATCTATCCCCTTCATAAGGATCCAAAGGTGAAACCATGTGAAGGGTGTCTATCTCAAAAGACATCTTCCTCTTCTTTAAATTCAACATGACAATATTGTCAAAGGCCCAATCAATTCCAAGAAATGTAGGGTATGGGTCAGATTCATCCATAATATCTATGACCTCAAAGTCATCCTTTGCTTCAACCCCTTCAATATTTACTTCCACTTACTCTAGTCAGCCTATGGGGTAGATCTTGTACCGATTTTCCAACTACATCTGGATGGGAAGCCAGACCAATTTTGGTGAACCCATCACCTCCTAGTATTTCTTCGATGGAATATTCACATCGGATCCTAGATCCAACATGACTCCATCCATGTCATAGCCTCCAAAGCCTCCAATCTCTATTTTCATCTTGAATTCTTGGACCGTGCACTTCTACTTATTAACCTGACATACATCTCTTTCTGGCAGAGGGGCTAAGATGATTTCCTCTTCTCCTTATTCCCTCATGCAAGTAGCTGACAATTATGTCAACTTATTTGTGACATCCATATATTTAAGAAATCACAAACAACAACATAATAATGTGTTGAATTGATCTTTGGTGTTTTACTCACAACGTAAGGCATGCACGGCTTTTGTGTGCACTTCACGTTTTAATGGCTCTAGGTGTTGTTCTTCTATTTCTTTTTTCTCACCGCATCGTAGATCATCCTGTCTACATGCTTCTTTGATCGACCTCTGCGTCGCACACTATATTTCTTCATGCACACGAGATTCTTCCAACAATCATTGTGTCACGCATGAGTTCCCCCCTAGTGTGATCCTCCTCCAACGATATTTGAGTCACCTTATGTACTTCTTCGTGGATGTGAGATTCTTTCAACAACCTTTGTGTCACCCTCTGCACTTCTTCTCAGATCCTAGCCTCCTCAAGTGACCTCTGAGTCGTGCATTGCAGCTCCTTGCATGCTCTTTCTTCATCCATGGCTATTTGTGCATTGCGTAGAAATTGTTTTTATTGGGCAACATCAAACTTCAGAGGGGGTTGGGTTGTGTTCCTTATCTTCCCCTCCTTCTTCTGACCGGATCCTTCACCATTGTCAAAGTCCACTCATGTCTTCACTCCTCCTTAGGTTACCACCCGAACATCAAATTCCTCATTCTTGTTCTTATTTTTGCATGACTCTACATGCAACATGTTGCAATTACCCTTCTTGTCTTCCCACTTTTTCAATAATTCAAGAAAATATTTGGTAACATGCTCGGGACTATATAAGTACATGAAAAATGTGTGTGGTTTGGTACATAACCTTGATACATGACCAATTTCCCCAATATTAGAAGTGGGGGTCCTTCCTTCGCCTCCTCCACATCTTCTTCTATGACCACACCCATATCCACCTCTAGGACCTCCTTGGTATCCATCTCTATAAACACCACCATGATCACCACCCTACTACTTTTCTTGTACCTAGAATGCATCAAAGGTATTAACTTGAATCAGCTGGAGTGAATGACAATTATTGACATCAAGCCCGACGGATTTACAAAATTCACATAACGGAGTGTGGTTCATCGTTTGATACTTATGAAAATTTGGGAAGTTGGGTGGCACATCGCCCCAATATATACATATCTCTCACCATTCCATCTGTCCAAATGGAAATAGAATCAACATGTCCATCACCACATAATTTTGCAGGACGGGTCACTCATCTCTATGATGTTGCTTAGAGTGACATGTTGTACACCATACATGATCATGCATGACTTTATTCTTTGCCATATACTGTATCTGCATAGTCAAATTGGCCAGTTGTGATTGCACCTGCACCAATCCTATTGATGTCTCTGCACCTCCCCGTGTAGCTTCCAGGAACATCACAATTTCGACTGCCTCTACCTAAGTCATCACCTTTTCTTGGGTGAGCACACAGGGGCTTCACTCAATGAAATTGTGACAAAGCACGTTCGTTCATGGGATAATAAATAATACCCCTAATTTCACTAAATATTGAAATAAAAAACTAAAATCCTTTTGTTGACCCCCCTCCCAATACATATGTACAATTTTAAAACCCCCTATTTTTTCCATATATCCTAGGTATCCTTTTTTTTCATGGCATTTTAATACCCCTTTTTATTTCTATCCTTAGTATGAATACATGACAGAACTCTTATACGCTCACAAATCACAAATCACAAAGGTAATTCAAAAACAAGAAAACAAGGGGTGTGCCATCTAAGTTGATGTTAAAGCTTAGGTTGGAGTGATATATCTTCATGCGTCACCCAACTCATTCAAATCAATGTGTTTCTTGACCTGGGAGGGTGGTAACTTCCATGAAACATTAATCAAGTAGTCATTCTAAATACTCTACACATCTCTCTCAAGCACCACCCAAGCGTAGATCATTGCATCTTGCAGATCACGTTTCCCTCTTCACATGTCTCATATCCTAAATCCTTCATTGCATCATAGATACCAATTCTTCAGTTGGTTCTATCCCAGTTCATAATTGTGGGAAAACACAATTTGGTTCCAATTCTAACTACTTTGCCCAGATATGTGGAATGGATTACTACAAGTGAGGGGGTTCATACAACTTAAGTTGGTTGACATTCATTTCATTACATATGGCAAGTTGAGGTGCTAAATCCAAATTTTAAGGTGTTCAAACCCATTTTATGAGTGATGGTGTATAAGGACCATACAAACCATACCAAACAGGCTTGATCTTATGATGCTACTAATTTTTGAAGCATTAGTTATCCAAGTAGAGATAAAATCTCTCACCAACATGAATTTATGGTTCAACTAAATGTTGGTCATGTAATGTCTTGTACTTGTCCTATGTTTGTTGAAGATTGGACTCTGCTATGAACCTTGGTCAAGTTTTGTACAAAAGTAGAAACTTTATATTGCTTCTTTTGTTGGTAGGATATGAATAAAGTAGGGATAACAACTAGAATCTCATAAGGAGCTAAAGGTTGGAAGACAACATAGACCTCAAATGGGGTGTGTCCTATAGATACATGAGTGGATTTATTGAAGTTGTGCTGCAATATATGCAACTATTGATCCTATAGATTGTTTGTTGATAATAGATCCAGAGGTCGTGAACCAAGGTTTTGTTCAATACTTGATTTTTTCCATCAAATTGCATGCAATTTATGCACAAAAAGTAGTAAAGAACTAAAAGTAAGAAATTAAAACTTCAATAAATGTGCATTGTGAGTACCTCTAAAAACAACCAATTAATCACTTCAATTGATATCCAATTATAGATAACTACCATATAGATTTTAGACAAAATAAGCCTTCAATATTTAAGTCCATATTTAACTTATTTTTGTTACACTATTGAGGATGTGAACCATGTTCCCTCTAAATAAATCACATGTATAATGCAAACAAAACCAACATCATGGGGATACCCTAAAAGCTCGAAGCCTAGGATCAGTTTCCAATGCATGTGTCACACATGTGTGTTATTTTCCCTAGTATGCTTTAAACAAATCACAGTTCCCAGTTAAAACAAAACTGAAAGTCAAAGATCTACAATGAGTTTCCATGCATGTCTTTCTTTACTCGGTGTTTTCCTAAACAATTATTTGCGACTCAATTTTGGCCAATCATCTTTGAGAAACACCTGACAGACATCAAAACAATATGATGAAAACTGGATTGTACCCAAAATATTATAATTTTAATAAATTAAAACCTTAAAATCTTGTAAACACGCCAAACAAGTAATTATAGCCAAGGAAAATGTGGGAAACAAAATCTCTTTCCAAATAATTGGATATACAATCAACAAACACCATCTTGCATTTGAAATAAATGACAGACAGTATGAAAAAGTTTTCACTAATATGCTTATGTCGCCAAGCCCACAACAATGTGACACACTGAAGACATTTATTTTATATGGTTTTCTACACAATAGGCCAAGGGATGATGTGCATTCCAATTTGGATTGTTGTGCATGCCAATTTGGACTGTTGTGCATGCCAAATTGGCATGCACAACAACCTTGTTTGAGATTAGATGTAGAATATTCTACATATTTTTTTGGTCGAAAATAATTAATATATTTATCATAATATTAATATTAATTATAATCATTATTATATTTATGAAGGTGATGCAGATCCCTTTAATGTCAAAATGTGTATTTCTATGAACAATTAATAAATTTAATATTGACATAGGTTGGTGTATTTGACTATTTAGAGAAATATGCATCATAAACATCCCTTGAATATAACAAAGAGTTATTCTTCGAAACAATGGCCTCTAAAAAACCAAAAATATTTACATGATTGTATTCATAGTACCAATCCAAAGTTTCCATAAAATGAGTATAAGAACAAGCGCTCTAGGATTGGAGTTGAATTCCCATAATGTTGTTAAAAAACAATCTCCAAAACATGACAGAATATGACAAAGAATACATAGAAATTGAAAGTGATGCAACAAAGATCAACTAGAATGCTTCAAACAAGGAAAAAAAGATTTGTCTTGCAATTTTTTTAGAAAAGGGGTCAAAAGACTCAACTAATGCTCCAAACATATACCTAGACGGTCTTTCCATCATAAAACATATTCTATCTATAGATATGCAAAAAACAACTACAGAAAAAATTGTCAATAAGAAACTACTATGACAATCATTCTATTAGAAAGAGAAATGAACATTGCAACTACACAATGCATGAAACAAGTCAATTTGAAGTCCTAAAACAAGTGTTGAAATCTATGTCTAGTATTCAAACGTGCAAAAATAGACTTGGTTATGATCAATCCAAATTATCTTCACATTTCTCAAGAAAGTAGTCATAATAACTTCGCAATACTCTCATGAGAAACCTAATGTATCTATTCCACAATTAATTTAATTAGATCAGAATACATGTCCACTCTCATGATAATCTGATATTGGAAAAAAAACGCACCTTGCATATGAATATTTTTCAAAACATAATACATAAAATACATATTCATACATAATAATGCTCCTCACTTGTAGACTATAGGTATAAAATACCAATAGGAATGCCTTATTCTCCAAGAATTTGGCATGCACGACAGGCTTGTGGCTGTTATGCATGCCAATTTGGCATGCACAATAGGTGGCCTATGGATGTTGTGCATGCCAATTCATCATGCCCAATAGGCCTATGGTTGTTGTGCATGCCAAATTGGCATGCACATCAGGCCTTGGGAAAATGGTATGGAAAATCATATGACCAAGGATTTTCAAGGGTACTTTTGGATCACATCTCTAGGTTCTTATGGTTTTCTTTGGCACAATCCTTCCAGATGGTTTCCATTTTCTAAGAGGAAAGTATTGCTTCAAATGAATGTTATACGTACACCCTTTTCCCATCACTACAATACTGATATCAAGGGAACATAAATCCCCAACAATGTTTTTAATTCCTTTAACATTTTCAAATTTTATATACATACATGTGTATAAGAACAACCACAATGCCATTTTTGAGTTTGAGGAGTTATGGTGGTGTACATGGTGTTGTCTTTCAGATATTTTTTGATATAATTATATAAAAAAAGGCCTTGAAAAGATTGTTACTTGCAAATTAAACTTGACATTGAACTAGGAAAGTAGCATAAGGAAGGAAATAACTTGTAACTATAGATCTCTTCATCAATTTCCTTGGGAGTTTCATGCTTGGGTATAATATGGAAAATTAAAACCATAATGAAAATATATTTTGTAACATATCCATAAACTAAAAGCCAAATTTCCATTGCTAAGCTTGAAAGAAAACTATTAAAATTTTGTTGTGCAACTTCAATGGAGGAATATTTCCACAATATTGATAACACATATTTACAATCTAATCCAGATCATGTTGCTAATGAATAAATCTTCTAACTCAATTTTAAATATGTTATTTGAAAACATGATTACAATTTTGTCTTATATAACTCCTTATCGACCATAGGAAATTTAACATGATGTCATGCAAATATCATAACTCTGATGGGATAATTTGATGAGGTTCTCATTCAATAAAAGTTGTGATTGTCCAAAATCGTTCATTTCTCAAAGACATGGTCCTCAGAAAATAGATATTTTACATCTTGTTGGTTGTGCTCAAGACTACAATGAGAAATCTCTAAGTCTCACTGAAATGTGTAAACTTCCAAGTCCCCTTGACTATAATCAGTAGGTAAACAATCTGCCAAATAAGAACTTGACAAGTAATATCTGGGACCATGATCACTAACTTGTGAGAAAACAAATCTGTAGATATTTGATCAATCCATGCACTTTCTTTCTCTAGATTCCATGGAACACACATTCTTGTAGGGTTTTGTGATCTGAAGCACTAGCTGGTTCATTACTTTTAGGGACATTACATTGATTGATTTCCCCAAGTCAATTATACAATTATGCAACAAAAAACCATTAATCAACAAAGTAACATTAAAAGGTGAGTGGCTACCATTTCTTCCTCCCTAATTCATGCCTTGGCACACCATGGGGTTGTCTTTGTCAACATTAGCTTCTTAAATACCCAAGAACTTATTAACTTCTTCCTTTTGGGCTGGAATTTTCATTATTCCATACAAGGTACCTTAATTTTCACTTTTGACAATTCATGAGCTAAATCTAACCCCAATAATCCATCACCCTGCGTACCTTTGCTTGGTTGTAATGGTTGATTTTTAATATGCCTTGGTGCTAGTTTTTTGCCTTTTTTGATCGGATTGCTAGTGCAAAGAAATATTCTCCTTTCCACACTTTTTGATCCAAGCATCTGTAGTGGAACCTTGTTGATTTCGTGTTTTGATTGCTAATTTATGCAATTGTAAGTTTTCACCAATTTCTCTGTGATAACCATTATCTCTAGAACTATAATTTTATATCTTCAAACCCACAACTTTTGTGGGATCCATTTGATATATGACTAGCTTATGTTTAAGAAGGAACAACATCCTTGAGGAGAGGCATAACTTTTCTTAGGGAAGGATCTTTGCATACAGAACCTAGATTAACTCTGGACATTTCAATCGAATCAAGGTGAATGGCAGGAATCAATCCATTAGTCAAATATTACAGGAAAAAAACACCCATTGAGTTTCACATAAATGATAAAATCTTAAGGAAAAATATTTGGGACAAGCAAATGTATGAAGTAGAAGATTCAAATAAAGAGAAAGAAGCTCCTTCATGCCATATTATCACTGAAAATGAAGCTCAGATTATGTACTTAGAAAGCGTGAATTCATGTATCATGCCAAACATGAACTCACGAAGCACGCACCATGATAAGATTATCCCACTCCAATTAATCCATCTATCAAGATGAAAAATGAAACATAATCTAGACAATCATGTAAGAAAAAAAATATTCAAAACATGTGAATGCATATAAGCCACTATGGGTGACTGAAATATGAACTTACAAGTTACGCCATAGACAATGTGGTTGAACCTTTGCCTGCTTTTTCTTCAACAACTTGAGCTCCTCTGTCCTGTGTGTGCTTTGCCAAGGCTTTAATGTCCTCCTCAGAGAATATAGAGTTTAATTTTGGTGTTGCCTAAACAAAATTATCAAAACAAGAAACATGTTAGTTCCCTTTCTAACTATATTGAAGGGTAGGTAATTATGATTTCATTTTTATCTTTAATAAAATAATCTTCTAATATCTAAGAGAAAAGAACAAATTCAAGATGAAGATCCAACAAAGACATCTACCTATGAAAAAAGTGGAAGAATTGTAATACCCACATGTCCACCTACAACAAGAACATCAACTTCTGCAGATAGCATAGAAAGACATCAAACACTAGAATAAAACTGAGAATTGTATCTAATGTTAAAAATATCATGATGTTGTTGGTAATATCTTGCAGTATATTTTGAATTGGGTCTATCTCGGATGGTTGTGCGCAAAGAGTGTTATCCTCCCTACCCAGGTTCAATCCATGCAAGTGACATGTTGAGATGAGTATATTTTTGTAACGGCCTTGAGCCCTGTTTTGAGAAAGGAAGTGTATTTCATGATTAAATTAAAAAAAAAATCTTGCAGCATACTAAAATATTTTTAGACTAAATAAGCATAACAAACCAAGATTTTACTCACCTTCAACAGGAACTCTTGCTTTTGCAGCATAGAATGTATTTGCATGGACAACATCAAGAGTAGTAACACCAAAAATTGTATTTTCATTATAGGTCCTTTCCTTCTTAAAAATATCAGCATTGATTGGTATAATAGAATTTACAGAATTGCTACTCATATTTACGATTGCCTGCCATGGATATCATGTCCTCAACAATAACATAAAAAAAAAAAAAAAAAACTAGATGGTTTCTTGACTCCAAATATACCATTCCAGATAAATATTATATGGTACACTCTCTCCCCTCTCCATATCTCTATCTACATACTATGTAACAATATATTGCGCACACGCACACACACAAACATTCTAGTACATGCACAAAGCAAATAATTGCAAAAATACAATCATTTATTTATTAACTTGACACATTAATGGTGGTCTATATTGATTGTATGTATAATATAATGTGATAGAGGATACTTTGTACACGTCAAATAGATGGCCAAGGATTATTTTTTTGTAGATAGATAATAAATAGATATACCCACATATTCAGTATAAGTATGAAAAAAATGCTTGGTAGAAGCAAGTAGGAGCATGTCATATTGTATTATACCAAAACAAAACACCTTATATTATTCCTATTCCAAATATACAAAATTATTAATAAATTTCTCAAAATACCCAAAGCTAACATCACTAACTACAAGAGGAAAAACAAGAATAACATCGCTTTAATGGTCATCGCCTAAGGAAGAAAACTTTCTTTGGACTACCCAACCAATTCCTCTTAAGTTCATCCCAATGAGTATTTCCTTCTCATGGACAAAAGAGAAGAGAGCTACATTTTTTCTAAATAAAGAGAGATTGTGATTCTAATAAACCAACAGGGCAAGTTGGATTATCCCTCTTTTGTCTGGTCTTTATTCAAAGGTAGCATAAGTATACAACCTATGGAAGAAACTTAAAAAAATAAATTAGAAGGGGAAGATAGGCCTCCCTCCCTTATTCCAAGGAGATTGATATATTTCATCAGGTGGAGGGAACAAACAATGAAGTTGTGAACTCAACAACATTAGTGGAGAGCATTCAGAGTTTGAAAGAACAAGTTGTTCTTTGCAAATCCATGGAATTATCACCTTACTATCGAGGTCATTCTGATTGGATCTCAAAGAGGTAGAATTTTTTAGGACCTGAAAAGGTGACACTAATCTAGATTCTATAGGTTTCACAGTGGATTTTCAGACCAGTAAGATACAGATTCTGTGGAGGACCATGTTCGTTGGGGGATTGGATTGTTCATGACTCAACTATAACTCTCTAGGATACTCCCTCAACCACCATATGTGTGAGATATTGTTGAATGGACCGTATGTGTGAGATTGCTACCCTTACCCTTATAACTCTAAAATGTGTCAGTCTTTGGTATCAACAACAATACCTTAGGAAAAGTGAAAAAATTTCTATAAGCCACAAAAAATGAAAATATAGTTCATTGTGTTTAGATCCATGGAAACCTAAACCTGGAACAATGATTACCTTCTTGTTTGTATGTAAAGTTCTAAACTCCTATAAATGGAAGCAGGAAATTGATTATGAAAATATTCTCTTCAAATGTAGGCTTTGTTTTTCACATAGGCACTTAATAAGGAGCTTCCCAAAAAAGTTGAACCAATAATGGTTACCCTCTTCATACAAGTAAATAACTAGACTTGAAATATTTATAGGAGTTATATCAACCTATTTTAGGCATCTACTGAAATGCAAAGTTGTTTAGATCAATTTAGTATTTCACGACAAATTTGAAAGACGTTTGAACCTAGATATACTAAAACTCAAGAGAAATGCATTGGATAGTTATGTCTCCTCTTAAATCTGTAGCATGTGTTAACTGAGATGTTTCTATACTCTTGCATCATGCTATTTTTTTGTAGAACTAGATTATGTATTCACGTATGTAGCCTCTAAAGAGATATTAGGACAAGTATGACTAGTTCTAGGTCATGTGTTGTTTTATCTCATGGCATCAAAAATGTGTACCTTTCAATGGGTGGAAAAATATTGGTATGGTTGTCTAAATATAGATGTCACAAGCATATGTTAACACCTAACCAAGAGACCTGTTCATTTTTAGATTTAAGTTATTTTCTTTAATTGACAATGAAATATTGCAATTTTGACCCTTTTTAAAGGAGTAAAATGTATGGTCTACATGACAATTTATGTTCCAATCCAGGTTTCCCAAACATTTTTCCATCATCCTAAAATATAGTTATAGTTTCATTGCCTAGATATACTAAAATTCAAGAGAAGTGCATTGGATAGTTATGTCTCCTTTTTAAATCTGTAGCATGTGTTAACTGAGATGTTTCTATACTCTTGCATCATGCTATTTTTTTGTAGAACTAGATTATCTATTCATGTATGTAGCCTCTAAAGAGCTATTAGGACTAGTATGACTAGTTCTAGGTCATGTGTTGTGTTATGTCATGGCATAAAAATGTGTAGCTTTCAATGGGTGGAAAAATATTGGTATGGTTGTCTAAATATATATGTCAAAAGCATATGTTAACACCTAACCAAGAGACGTTTTCATTTTTAGATTTAAGTCATTTTCTCTAATTGTCAATGGAATATTGCAATTTTGACCCTTTTTAAAGAAGCAAAATATATGGCCTACATGCCAATTTATGTTCCAATCCAGGTTTCCTAAACATTTTTCCATCATCCTAAAATATAGTTTTAGTTTCGTTGCCTAGATATACTAAAATTCAAGAGAAGTGCATTGGATAGTTATGTCTCCTTTTTAAATCTGTAGCATGTGTTAACTGAGATGTTTCTATACTCTTGCATCATGCTATTTTTTTGTAGAACTAGATTATCTATTCACGTATGTAGCCTCTAAAGAGCTATTAGGACAAGTATGACTAGTTCTAGGTCATGTGTTGTGTTATCTCATGGCATAAAAATGTGTAGCTTTCAATGGGTGGAAAAATATTGGTATGGTTGTCTAAATCTATATGTCAAAAGAATATGTTAACACCTAACCAAGAGACGTGTTCATTTTTAGATTTAAGTCATTTGCTCTAATTGTCAATGGAATATTGCAATTTTGACCCTTTTTAAAGGAGAAAAATATATGGCCTACATGCCAATTTATGTTCCAATCCAGGTTTCCCAAACATTTTTCCATCATCCTAAAATATAGTTTTAGTTTCCTTGCCTTCCAATTACGAAAAGTAAATTTATGTTACTAGAAGCAACACCTTAGGTAGTTAGTTTTGGGAAAAACCTAGACAGAAACCAAAATGACACCTGAAACCCATTTTTAGCATCTGCTTCACATTCATGGGAAACCAATTTTTCAAGAAAATATCAGTTTTTTTGTTGGTCATTTCTCACATACTTCGGGATTGTGAGAAACAGACAATAGAAAAGCCCCTAGTTCAAGTTTCAAGTATTAAATTTTAATCACATCTCCATTTCACTACGCATTTGACTAGTGCATCATCATAGAAGAACAATAAGATTGATTACTCTATCAATTTTGTGAAGAGGACTTGCCTAACATCACAAAAGGCTCAATATTTAGTGTGTGTTAACTCAAATCCTCACCTTCTATCACGACAACATGCAAACTACATCAATGAACCCACTAGGATGTGAGATAATGGCAATTCTCAAGATGATAGTGATAGTGATCCACCTTTGGAGTTGTTGCAAGGAAATGCAAAAGAGATATTATAATGTTATAGTCATAATACTATTGATCCTAGTAAAAGCAGTGCCTTATGCTCTTTCACTCAAGAAGAGCCAATGCATGAGATGGAGTCCAAATATTAGTCTATTTGTAAATGATATGTAAAATGTCATGGATATTCCACTAGACAATTTGTCACAACAAAGCTTAACAACTATTGTTAAATACGATGAGGTTATTTTATAATATGTAGTGTATGCTTAAGATTAAAATGTAATATTATAAGAATATTGCTCAAAATATTGAAATGCACTAGGAATATAAAAGAGAAGATACATAAGCATAATGAAAACACATGAACACAATGAACACAAGTTGTACCTTGGTAAGCCCCTTGTGGGAAAACTCAATAAGAAGATGAGGACTGTGCAAGATAAATTTGAGATAATTTACATGGATAGTGGATACTGTAGTACACAATAAAGACATTATTGAGCCGAGTAAAGATAAATGTGCATAAAAAAATCATTATATGAAATACAAGGACATGAGGTGGAAGAATGTGGTCATGTTTATCCACACAAACAAAAAGAATCACTTGAAAAACATTTGTCTATTAATGTAAGTTCATTCTATGTAACAAGTAATTATAATTCCTTGCTTTGTGAAGAGGCAAAAAATACACTATAGGTTTTTGTTCTTTCCAAATTACAAGATGGAAAGGCGTGATCAAGCCATCCACTGTCTTAATAGTGGATCACAAATTGTGAAAGAACATGGCATTGATGTTGTTATCCTCCAAAATATACAAGATCTTAATGTTTTATTATTAACAGAATCATAGAAATTTGGCAAACCTGTCATTGCCAACTTGAGTGAAAGTGGTGCAGTGAAAAACTTAGAGATTGAGAAAATAGCTACTTCAATATCATCTTTACCTTTCCACAAGGTGAGTAGTCACAAATCTAAGAATTTGATCACTACATAGCTAATGAGCAAGGATATTAGAACTGAGTTGGAAAATGAATTTTCTCTATAATGTCTTTAGTGATTGATGGTTATCAACAAGCAATGAAAACTTCTTATCTTAGCATGAATATAGTGGATCATTATGCCAAGCAACATGAACATTCAAACCTAGAATTTCAAAAGAGTGGTGAATAAATTGTCATTAGCATGGATATGGAGGGTGATCGTACTACCCAGACTAGTCTTGTGAATCTGGAATACGAAGAGAGTTATAAAATAGTGGGTACTAGCACAGAAATAGAGGATGATTTTACTCAGAATACTAGTCATATGAACTCAGAGACTATGCCTTGGGCTATTGTTCATGCCAAATTGACATGCACAACAAACCTTGGGCTACTGTGCATGCCAATTTGGCATGCACAACAGACCTTGGGCTATTGTGCATGCCAATTTGGAATGCACAACATGCCTATGGATGGTGTGCATGCCAAATTGGCATGCACATCAAACCTTGGGCTGATGTGCATGCCAATTTGGCATGCACAATAACCATAGTCTCATTGTGCATGCCAATTTGACATGCACAACAGCCATAGGTTTGTTGTGCATGCTAAATTGGCATGCACAACAGGACTTGCACTGTTGTGTGTGCCAAATTAGCATGCAAAGAGAGCCTATTTCTATTTTGCATGTCAATTTGGCATGCACAACAAAACTATGGCTATTGTGCATGCCAATTTGGCATGCACAACAGGCCTTGAGTTGTTGTGCATACCAATTTGGTATGCACAACAGGCCTTGGGATGGTGTGCATGCCAATTTGACATGCACAAAAACCATAGGCCTGTTCAGGGATGATTTTAAGGATGGAAATTTATTTTAAAAAGTAGAAACCTTGGCGAATCTTACTAATCCTTCATATGCCAACTATAAATGTTTGGCTATATTTTTGTAAAAATATTCAAATTTCTAAGGATTTTATATAGTTTTTATAAAATTTTGGCGATTCTTAAGGTAAAATAATTTTATCCTATAGAATTTGGGCGAATTATTTTTAAAATAGCGAATCTCAGTTTTGGAAAAACCATGGAAAAATAGCCCATGAGCGAAATTTAGCCCCTAAAATCATCCATGGGCTTGTTGTGCATGCTAATTTGGCATGCATAGCAACCCAAGGCTTGTTGTGCATGCTAAATTGGCATGCAGAGAAGGCCCAATTATAGCAGGCCTTGGGTTGTTGTGCATGACAATTTTGCATGCAAAATAGGCTTGGGCTACTATGCATGTCAAATTTCCATGCACAATAGGTTTGGGTTGTTGAGCATGCCAATTTGGCATGCACAACAATGATAGGCCTACTGTGCATGCCAAATTGGCATGCACAACATGCCATGGGATGCTATGCATGTCAATTTGGCATGCACATCAACCCAAGGCCTATTGTGCATGCCAATTTTTTATTCACAACAAGTCTATGTCTGTTTTGCATGCCAATTTGGCATGCACAACAGGCCTAGGGATAACACATACAAGGTTATATCTAATACAAATCATTTCCTAATATAATATAAAAGAGAAACTTCCTCAAATTTAAATCTATTAATATAGAGGAAAGTAGAGTTCCTACAAATAGGATCTCCATAACAATAATGAAGGGGGAGCCATAACCAAATTCTTTCAATATTCCAATGATGAATGGCCACTAACCTCAAAGTATGTCAGACAGGATTTAAGAGCGGTTTTATTTGGCTTCAGAATGAGAGACTCATTTTTCAAACCAAGAAGCTATCCATTATGGGTCACGTTTTGCTATCCATTATGGGTCACATTTGAGTTCTTCAAGCTACAAGATTGTATCACAAGAGGAACACAGCTATATTGAAAGAGTTTAGTGAAGGTACTTGCACATCATTTACATGTTCCATTGTTAAACCTATGAATCTTACAAACCTAGAAATCCTATAAACCTCCAAAACCTATAAACCTTTTATAATGTGTTTTAAAATCTAAAAAATATGCATTTGAAATTTGAAACAAAAGAAAGTTGTCGTTGACTTCTCATGTGCTTCTCACCATGATCATTAGTTTAGAAATTCATCATCACCCCTTTGTGATAGAAACCAAACACATAATCTTAATAGTAACTACCCTAGTTATCAATTAACTTGCAAAAGATGAATGAACCCAAAAAAGAGATTCACAATATAAGTAGTTTAGAAATTCAAAATCCACTTGCCATACACAACAAACCCCAGGGGCCTGATCTATATACTCAAAACACCTAACAAATGTATACTTGAAAAGAAATACAATATGGGCATGGCCACAAAAATTTGATATGCAAAAACGTGTTTCATCCTTTTCAAAGTTTCAACAAGGATTATGCCTTCTTTCCACTCCATCACAAAGCATGACTATAATATCCAAAAAAATTAAAATACTTATAGTTTTATATTTCAAGGGTAAAAGTGCCGATTTTGAAGCTATTGCAGAAATTTCAAGAACCCTCAAAACCAACTTTGCAACAAAGCAATAAAAAATATATGAAGCCCAATAATTGTGTGTTGAGTTATCCCAATCATTCGCCATTCGACGCATTCACCGAACCTGAAGCCAAAAAGTATGAGTGAGTATCAAACTACTACAAACAAATAAAAAATAATACAACCAAGAATGCTTTAAAAATAATCTATAAGATAATAATAAAAAAGAAAAAAGAAAGTATAATGTTTTGAAAACAGTGTCAAAATAGTACCCTATTTAGATTTTTGACAAAATCTTCAAAAAATTTGTAATCGTTTTCTTCTAATTTGTATGTGTCATTCTTGTTATTGTATGATAAGTTGGCCACTGCTATAACAACTTCAAGTTGTATGAAATTATGATCTATCAAATCATACTTGTACATGTGTTGCCCCTTTATTCGATTGTACCAACAAAGTTGAAGCTCAACTGCTTCTAGCCTATCCAAAATATCAATGTCATTATGGTAATAAAATACCCTATTATCATCCTTCTTTTTTATTCTTCGAACTCTTACAATGTACCAAATCCCATAAGAAACACCTAGTTTTGTACTTTGGGAAACACATTTTCTTGTAGCACGTTCAACGACAGATATAAACTCACTCTGAAACAACACTGCACAATATGAGCCAATTCCAAAACCAATTGAAACACCCTTTTTTGGAGCCCTCTCATCTCACCTAAAGTAGACCCCATTTCTCACTTTAGTCAACCTATCTTTGGATAATGTTGGGTTTCCATTCAACTAACTAAAAAAACAATATTTATACATATCCTTACCATCGAGCTCCACCATTGGTTTGATAGTTATGTTTACATTCTCATCAATGGAATCTAAAATTTCATCCTACTCATGTCTCCACTCACTTTCCATTGTTTTCAATTCACTATCATCGAGTACCATTGAGGGCAAAGGTTGGAATATAGAGGTGGAATGACTTGGTGGAGAATCATCAACTACTTCAGCCACAAATTGGAGTGTTGGAAAATTTTGATCCTCTATCCATGGTTTAAACCACCAAGAAAATTATGTGTCTCCCTTTGGTTGCATGCCAAGATTTGTAAAATTCCATGCGCATCCTCCAATCCTATCTTAAGAGGTTCTATAATTTTATCATCTGTATATATTGAATCATATTGTGACAAAACATCAATGTCCCCGCTCACTTGTTGGTGCAATGTATTCCAGATGCTCATTTGTTTCTTGTGAGATTTTTTAAAATGAATCCCTTCAGGATTTGATTCTTCTTCAGAAACTCTATTAAGGGTTCTAGTGGCATGAAGTAAGTCTATGAAATCATAGGCCCTCTCTACTCCAACCATCCCACCAAATTTGCTAAATAATTTCTCACATACATCTAACCCAGTTAGGTGCAATACACATGGAAAGTTGGAATATTGATCCCTAAACAATATCATAAAAAAAACTACAAAGTGGAAAGAAATTTTCACATATTGATATGCCTCTCTACTGATTAAATTTATGTTGGCATTGGTATGAGATTTTTTTCATACCCAACATAACCATAATGTAAAATAATGATGAACTCTTGAAGCATTTCGTACTCTTTCCCAAAGAGTCAAGCTACAAGACAGAAAAATATCAATATAATCAACAACCATTGTTAGATAGGTCTATGTACCTAATGTCCTCTCTTTCGGACAACATGTACCTCTCATATCATTCAAACACCTCTGAACATGCCTTGAAGCAAGGTGCTGTGATGAACCCCAATTTTTTCGATCAATCCTCTCTATCTATTCAATTTTAAGCTTTTGATCATCCACTTTAAAAGTGTTATAAACCATTTTGACATGGTTAAAATTAACCACCTCTTGTCTAATTCACAAATCTCATCTACCGCTAAACAGAGGATTCACTAAAAAAATTCTGTTGTGGATGTAATATTGGTCCTAAAGTCTTGTTACTTTGAAACCATCATACAACCCAGTTAACCTCCATCCTTCCCAAGGAATTTGATATCTAATGCATGTATTTGAAGAATAGTCTTTCAACATAAGTTATCTTCTTCTACTATCTCCATCTGAGGAATGACAAATAATAGGTCCCAAAAAACTTTCAACATGTTTCTTCCATAGGTCTTTTGTTTTTTCCCATTGTTAATGAACAAAATTTGCATTGAACTTATTGCACGTTGGATGAACAACCAGAACCAAACAAGGAAGTGTGTCATGTAAATGGTTTTCAATAATAACATGTTCATAATTCCTAATCACGGATTTCTTAAAAGTGTTTGTAATAATCTCATATCCTGCAATGCTCTCACCAACTATCACCAAGAAATGGGATTGGCACTTATGTTCTTCTTTCTTACCACAAAATCCCACCAATGTATCACTTTTTTCTACCCACCTGACATATTTTTTCACAATAGTTTCATCTTCAGCATGCAATACAGGAATTGGGCCCTCTATATCGTGTTTGGATTTATAAGAAGCATAAACTTTTCCGACTTCCTCAAAAATGTAATTGTGCTCCCCTAGGATATATGTCAATGATTTTCTAACTTGCCTTAACGTTGTAGATATTAAAGGGCCATCCAGATTCAAACTAATAAAGCTATGTAATCCAGGACCTCCCCACAACTTAATCATCTCATAGATAGATTTAGTGGATGTATTATACCTTATTCCTTCTTTTGGATGCACCATGTCATGAAAAATATCTTGGACAAATTCCCAGACTACATTTCTACCTTGTAACTTTCCTTGCTTATGAGCCTCACACACATCCTTGCAAAACCTAAAGACGTCCTTTCTTTATGTAGATTCAAACAACTTTTCCTTCAAGGACCTCATTCTAATAGGCAATGTAGCAACCTTTTTCCTCTCCCACCAAGGAGCTCGCATTGTTGATCTATGGCTAGCATTTGTCGCTCATGCAACAATTTTGAGTTCAGTTTGATTCAAATGGTCTAGTTTTCTCACTTTCCCTGTATCTCTTCTATGTATTTTAATGTTGGTCCTTGATTCACGATATAAGTGCATCCTAAAGTCATTACATTCAGGAATCAACTTACAAAATTTGCATGTAAATGAATTGAAAGGGATCCCTGTTTCATAAGCCCTTTGGCAATGAATATGCCTATATGTGTCGTCAATACGAAATTCAATACCATAATAACATAGTGTCCGAGTCTTAGTATGCTTCTCTATGGCCCATAATTTCCCCCATGTTGATCATCCATTAGGACCTTTTATCCAGTCTCTCCCCATTTCTATCAATATAGGGATCTCAATACCCCCAACATTGTAATTTCAAGGGACATAAATGTTGATGTTTGGACAACATTAGGAAAAAATTCTCTTAGATTAATAATTAGTAATATAATTATTGATTATTAAATACTATATATAATAAGTAAATGATAATAATAAATAGTTATTTATTATCCAAGGAACGCATCCTTTCATGGATGGCCACCATATGTTCCCTATATGTGGAACACTCATCATTGTAATAATATATCGATCACATCTCATATGAAGAAAAACAACATGGTATTAGAGCAGGACTGGGCTTCTCCTTCATAGGAGGGCCCAGGAAAATGAGAGTAGAGTAAAATGTTGGGAGTGTTAAATTTATGCGGTTGTCACGATCTCTATGTACAACATATTTAATTTTTTTATTCCTACCTAAATTATAGAAAGAATTCCATAAATTATGTGGGCAGTAATTTCTAGTAAAAATGTCTAATTACCTAAATATGAGGAATGCACTGCATATTTACTTCTACCTATATTTATACAAAGAATCGCATGAATTATGGAGGAACAATTTAACAAAGTCAAATTCTATGTGGATGGATTATAACCAAATTAATCTTTGGGTAGTTACGGAGGTATTCTCCAACTATTTATAAGAAATAAAATTTAATTTAATTTTAAATTTAATTTTTCAAAGAGACGTGTCTTTTTTGGATCAATCTATTATTACTATAAAAAGAAACTTGAAAGACACAACAATAGACACACATATTTTTTCTCTCCCACGTGTGGGATAAGTAATCTAAGGAAGAGACTAAGAAGATGAAATTTTCCAAGTTACTTAGTGATTTTCTAGTGTGTACTAAAGTAATATCATATATCATTCGAAGTAATTACCACTTGCGGAAAATTGTTCTTGTTTAATTTAACAGTAGAAATTCAACATGGTTAGTCATATGAGATCGAGTATATGATGGATGTGTGTTGGTAGTCGTATGACATTGAGTATATGATGGGTGTGTGATGGTATTCATATGTCATTGAGTATATGTTGGATGTGTGTTGGTATCCGTATGACATCGAGTATATGATGGATGTATGTTGGTCATAATAAAAGACATATTATTTGGAGGGTCACAGTATATAGTTGTTCACAAGATAAATTGATCTCCTCTAGGATATGATTTTTGTTATTCTTGTTTCTTATTCCGGGAAGGTCACAGTTAATAGCTCTGATAAGGATCCATAATGAAGGTCGCAGGAGGCAGACATGGACGGAAAGACCTTCCAACATGATATCAAGGAGAGACATTTCCAGACATGATGCTCAGAGACAGGAAGTCTCTAGGAGCAATGTACCTCCTAGTACGGGACCATGCCAGATAGCAGAGACAGTTCCAATGATCATGGATACAGTGAGTCAATAACGATTGTATCACAACTATGGTAGATCTAGTAGAGGAGGAAAACACATTATGAGACTCAAAGGGGGCAGGTGTAGCAGTCCTAGTACATGAGTTGAGCCATGAGATGTTGAGGAAGCAGGCATGGTTGCAATTCCAGTGTATGTAGAGGCACTCCCAGAGAGGGAGGTAGTACTACATCCAGAGGGAGATGAGATTGAGTTACCTCTAGAGAAGGAGGAAGAGATACCTTCAATGTCATAGGGAGCAGAGACAGAGAAGGAGTCACCTCCATCTCCAGAGGGAGTGTTGATATTTTTCAACTTCCTGAGACATTGGTTTCATGAGGGAACCTCGATATATCAAGTATGGTCCAATATGACTTAGCATGATTAGTATTTATCTATGTTTATGTGGGAAAAGGCATCCATGACTGCATTATGTTTAGAACAGAAGTCCTCATAAGAATTTGATAAACATGACGCATGAGGAGGCCTTCACCAGAGTGAAGCATGAGGTTGGACACTTCAGGATATTTGGGTGTCCAGTATACATTCATGTACCCAAGGAGAAAATGATCAAGCTAGACCCTTCAGGAAGAAAGGGTACATTTGTGGAGTACATTGAGTCTTTGAAGGCATATCAGATCTACATCCCTGGTCAGAGACAGATTGAGGTGAGCAGAGATGTTACCTTTGAGGAGGAGGTGTCCTTTAAGAGACTAGAGGATCTCACATGGGATTGATAAAATTGATCCAATTGATCCTGTTTATCCTGTAGCTCCAGTTGATGTTCCTGGAGATATTGTAGTAGGTCGAAAGAGACCTACATGGGCTCGTCAAACTCTATAGGAGGAAAAATGATATGAAGCTCCTCGTGGTAACTTTCGAGTGAGAAAGAGACCTCAGAGATATTCATGATATGTCGCAACTATGAGCCACATCATTCATTTTGAACCTTCATGTTATGAGGAGGAAACTAGTCATCTAGTATGGAGAGATGTCATGATGCGAGTATCAATCCATCATGAATAATAATGTGTGGGATTATCTTCGGGATTAACTACATAGTGTAAGTCATTAATATATGACCCATATTCATGAGTATTAGTCGTAACTGACCAATAATTCTCATGATTTGAATAGTCCACTTAACACTCATTGCATCAGATGATGCTCACAGGGGTGAAGAAATGGGATTGACACCAACGAAATGAATCACATAGCATCAATCATCACTTCCGGGGCTTGCACCTGGTAACCAGGACTTCCTAGGTGGTCACCCATCCCAAGACGCCTCTGGCTCAAGCGTGCTTAACTGTGGAGTTTTTCCCACAATCAAGTCCACTTAGCTTGCTACCCCATTTGCAAAACCTTAGCAAGTATTGTGCCTTATGAACTACCCAGTTAGAGCCCCCTTAACTCTTATTATTTAAGCATATAGGGGCTTCCACAGTGCAAGATATTAGATATTATTTTCGGGATTAACTACGTAGTGTAAGTCATTAATATATGACCCATATTCATGAGTATTAGTCACAACTGACCAATAATTCTCATGATTTGAATAGTCCACTTAGCACTCATTTCATCGGATGATGCTCACAGTGATCTGAAAATGGAATGTACTTGTTTAAGGGTGCAAGGTATCCATTTTCCATAATTTAAAAAGTGAGTTAAACACTCCAATGTGTCCTCTGAAAATGTGAGAACTTACTATTTCTTATACAGAGATAGACTGTAGGGGC
>ML778686.1:1109618-1119996 GCA_009831015.1 Picea engelmannii | reverse complement strand
GCATGGTGTATTGTGGTGTATTGGTGTAACTCTTATACTATTGTTCATTTCTCATTGGATATAATTGAATGGTTTAAGTATAAGTTGAAAAAGGTTTTAAATTTTACTTGATACTGATTCACCCCCCTCTCAGTATCAACACTAAATACTTAGCATCCTTCCTCTCACAATCACTGGGCCTTCGAATAGCTCTCAACAATGGGGCATGAACCCACCGGAAGAGAGGTTAGAGAAGGTATGAAATATCAGTTATAATGAGGGGTAGAGGGTTCATATCCTAAAAGGACTAGCGATATTTCCCAATAACCGTTCAAAATCCGATCAAGATGCAGTTTCATCCCACAAATGCCACCTATGTATAAAATCCTATATTTTGGCCTCTAGGTTACATCATTCAAATGTTGCAGGGGACTCTCAACCTAAGAAATTGATCATTGTTATCTCCATGCCTTATGGCATAAGAACACTTGAATTGGAGTATTTTAAGTATCCTAATTAGTCAACCACTAAGTTTTGAGTGAAAATTTGATAACGGGGGGTTTTTTGTATCCCTACCCCCGTAATCCTAACTTAGACTAAAACTTTATTTTGTGACCTCTCAAGGGAGGATTTTAGTAGGTTCTTAGTGTTGTATTTTAAAAAAATATTGAAATTGGGGTCATAAACCAATCTCACTGCTTAAAGGTTATTAATCTTCATATTATTCTTTAGTAGGTAGAAGGTTTAAACCAAGAAACTATGTATTAATCTGCATAGTATTCTTTAGTAGGTAGAAGGTTTAAACCAAGAAACTATGTATCAAAATATGGCAACTTTTTGAAATTTTTTGAAAATCATTGGTTTCTTCTAATCACATAAAAAAAAAGCAAGCAACATCTGAAACTTGAATGCCTTTTAAAATGATAAAAGGTCAAATTGAACATGGAAATGTTGTTTTTTCATTGTAATGACTTGTATGTTAATGATACCAAAGAGGCATTTCAAAAGAAAGAAAAAAAAAACAGGGTAATGTGGCACTTACATTGTTCAATATCACAAAATAGCCTGCAACCAAATTTGACAAGCCTATGGCAATCACCGTCACTGCAAAAGGTATTAACAAATGTTAGTTTAATCCAAGCCCTTGTGAAATAAGAAAAATGTATGTGATGAAAAACAAAAATATAAAGCTCAATATAAAAACATTCATAGTTATACATACTAGATATCAAAGACACGAAAGTAAATGTGATAAGAATGACAAGAAAAATAGAAAAACTAAATTATTTGATGTATGATTTTCCTTGCTAATTTGGTTGATTTTCCTTGCATTAGCAAATTTACATAGATATTATTTTGTTCTTGCACCAACTCAATAACAACAGCTGAACTTGGAAAAAATCTAACAAGTCCATCAAGAACTTTGAAGGTATCAATTAAGGCCAGGGCGTGTCGTCTTTGAAGAGGTTCAAGCTTATCCACATTAGAAAAATCAATGTCAGACAATGTGATACTCCATAAGAGTGGCAACATTTGTCTTTAGTCACTTTCTCTCAAAAATGGCCCCCAATTCTTACCATACTTTAAATTCCATCAAATGTGATTCTTCATCCAAAGCATTGAAGCTGAGTCAATGCCTCATAAAGGACCTTGCACAGATTCTCTAGATGGGAAAATTTCAACTCATTGGATATCCACAAAGTCATAGGGATGAATAATTATGACATCAACCTAAATCAGTGGCATAGACATATGCATAACTAAATGCTTACAGTCAAACTTTTTTTTTTCATATATATATATAGTTCGACAACATAGGTATTCCAACAGAGGATGAACACCTTCAGTAACCACTCACATAACCTGATCAAAGATCAACACATCGATTTTTTCACGTGGTAAAACCCCTATGGGGAAACATCCACGACCCCATCCAACGCGGCCACTTGGAGCAGTTTATTAATGCAAAGAAAAAGATTACAGAGGGATTTTACAAGAGAGTTTCTCACAATCGATCATTGGCAAATGAACCTCTATTCTCTTTAAATAGAGATCATGGAATGATCGAGTGTTAATCCACGGATCAATGGTTGTTAAGATCGAGGAGAGTATGAACCATCAGATCAATCGATTTCGGGAACATATCGTGACTGTCAGATTTCCTAACTACAAATGAAAACTAATGCATACTAAAGAAACACACTAGGAAACACACTTTTACCTAATGACACATTAGACCAAGTAGATCTTAACTAACTCCTAAGTGTCTAAATATCATAACATTCCCCTTTAAGAACAACTTGGGATAGGATTGAATGATTTACAATAGTGACACAATAGGATAAGGAAGGAGGCATTAGATCCTACCCCCCCTTAATGACAACTTATTGAACTCCTAACATAGATCGAAGTTTGGAAAACTTCGCTTCTGTAAGAGACTTTGTGAAAATGTTTGTAGCTTGATCTTCTGTAGGAAAAAAGAGCACTTCAATAACTTGATCATGAATGAGATTTCTGATGAAGTGCATGTGTAGCTTGATGTGTTTGCTATGTTGATGTTGAACTGGGTCTTTGGAGATATTGATGGCACTTTGATTGTCACACCAAAGGCTAGCCGGATGCTACTAATGGAATCCAAACTTCGAAAGGATCTGTCGAAGCCACAAGGTTTCCTGACTTGCATTTATCGTTGCTTGGTACTCTACTTCTACTGAAGAAAGTGAAATAGCCTATTGTTTCTTACAAGCCCAAGTGATAGGTCCTGAACCAAGGCTTAAAACATAACCTGCAGTAGACTTCTGATCATCAGGGTCGTCGACCCAATCTGAATCAGTGAAACCAACCAATAAAGGATTCTCCCCTGAACTGTAATGTATCCCGAACTGAACTGTACCACGGACATAGCAACGTATCCTTTTAGATACTTTCCAATGGCTTTCATGGGGTGTTTTCATATACCGGGCAACAAGACCAACAACAAAGGAAAGACCAATATGGGTATGAGTCAAGTATAAGAGACTAGAAACTAATTGATGGTACAAGATGGCATCAAATTCGGGAGAAGTACAGGTGGAAGTAATATTGACTCCATACTGGAAGGGAGAAGGGGCTAGTTTACAATCATCCATGTGAAAGCAATGAAGAAGGTCATAGGCATACTTAGACTGGGAAAGAAAAATTCCTTCATTGGTTTGCAAAACTTGGAGTCCAAGGAAATAGTGCAAAAATCCTAAGTCTGTCATCTCAAATTTCTTCTTAAGGATGGTTTTCACATGGTTTAAAATTTTTGAGTCACTACCAGTAAGGATAAGGTCATCAACATAAAGGAAAAGGATTATGAGATGACTTCCTACTTTCTTGGTATAGACATTAGGATCAGAATGGCATCTAGAGAATCTAGTGGCAATAAGAAAGTTGTCCATTTTGCCATACCAAGCTTGGGGAGCTTGCTTGAAACCATAAAGAGATTTCTTGAGGCGACAAACAAGGCTAGAGTCATTCTGGACATAGCCAGGAGGTTGTTCCATGTACATTTATTCTTGCAAATCTCCATGCAAGAAGGCGAATTTAACAATCCATCTGATGGACCTCCCATTTATGTGAGGTAGAAAGGGCAAGAACAAGGCGGATGGAATTCATTTTGGCTATAGAGGAAAAGGTTTTATTATAGTCAATTCCTTCAACTTGGGAAAATCCTTTGGTAACTAACCGAGCCTTATGTCTTTCAACACTTCCATCTGATGCATACTTAGTTCTGTAGACCCATTTGCATCTAACAATTTTTCTTCCTTTTGGAAGAGGTACAAGATCCAAAGTATCGTTTTCCATTAAAGAACGATACTCTTCATTCATTGTTGTATCCCAATCTGGATGACCTGAAGCTTCTGAAAATGTCTCTGGATCATGAGTTTCTGAAACTTGATCCAAAAGAGAAGAGGCTCGCTAGAACTGTGAACGTGTCCAACGTTGATTTGAGGGATCACCAACAAGATCACCAACTACTTCTCGTGTTGAACAGACCCATCTAGAAAGCGGTGGAGCTGGTGCTGGTTCAAGTTCAAAGGACTCATCTGGAGGAGGGTGAGCAGGTGGAGGTGGATTTTCATCCTCACTGTCATCATCTGAAGAAGAAACTAGATTAGAAGAAGGCACAGACGCCGAATATGGCTCGCAGGTCGAAGAAGGCACAACCGTCGAATTAGGATCGCAGGCCAAAGAAGGCACAAACATTGAATTAGGCTCGCAGGCCAAGATATTTTCATCACATTTAACATCTCTTCTAATAATAATTTCATTACAATGGGATTGAAGAAGTTTGTAACCTTTGACATCTTCAGAATAACCAACAAATATACACTTCTCACTTTTAGGCTGCAATGCTTTCCTTTTCTCATCAGGAATGTGAACCCATGCTATACTACCAAATACATGGAAGTGACTTACATCTGGTTTAATTTTATTCCAAGATTCTTCCGGTGTTATATTTTTAAGAGCCTTTGTGGGAGTGCGATTTACTATGTAATTTTCACAGTTGATGGCTTCCGCCCAATACTTTAGGCTTAATCCCTTAGATTGGATCATGCAATTATCCATTTATTTTAATGTGCAGTTCTTTCTCTCATCAACACCATTTTGTTGTGGTGTATATGGAATAATGTGTTGCATTTGGATTCCCTGTGTAGTGTAGTAACTTGTAAAATTATTGTTCACATATTCACCCCCATTATCTGTTCTTAACCTTTGAATTTGATGTCCAGATTACTTTTCTACAAGGGCCTTGTAAGCCAAAAACTTCGCTATTAATTTTTAATAAGTAAACCCAAGTACGTCTGGAAAAGTCATGAATGAAAGTTAAGAAATACTTGCACCCAGAAAAAGAAGGAGAATAAAGTGGACCACACAAATCATCGTGAACAAGATGCAAAGGACTCGAGGTGTGTCAAGAGGCACGCTTGTCAAAACTGCTCTGATGATGTTTGTCGAGAACACAGTCGGCACAAACACCATCTCTGCATGAAACAAGAGGAAGACTAGTCACCATCTGTTGATTACATAGTTGTTGCAATGAGCGATAGCTTAGATGACCAAATTGCTCATGCCATAGTTTGCTCAAGTCATCGCTATGAGAAACAAAAACTGATGAAAAAGAGGATGACCCAAAGTTGTCAAATTTGTACAACTTGGTAATATCATCAACAATTCCAGTTGCAAGAACATGATTAGGATCTTTTAGATCCTTGATTACAACTTGGTGAGGTGAAAACTCTACGGTTTTACCTTCACCTGAATGAGTGATTTGATATATTGATAAAAGGTTACAAAAAATATTTGGAACACATAATACATCATTGAAATGACCATTTTCTACTTGAACTGTTCCAGATCCTTCAACACTAGAGATATATCGTCACCAACAAATATTTTCTTGGTGTTACATTAATTTAGAGTAGAAAATATGGCTCTATCCTTAGCCATATCATAATATGCTCCATAATCAATAAGCCACTCATTAGAAGTAGAAGTAGAAGTAGAAATTGTATTGAAGGAGAAACCAGAAGTAGAAAGTGCATGTCCATGAGAAGAAGAAGAAGAAGAAGAAGTAGAATCAATACCGATGTTGTTCTTCTTCATCGTTGCTTCTAAAGCTGTCATCTTCTTGAAACATTTGGACTCATCATGACCATCTTTATCACAAAAGTTGCAATGTCTGTTAGTATTCTTACTTTTAAATTTTTCTCCTTTGTCACCATTAGGAGCGAAAGCTATCTGAGTGGGTT
This sequence comes from Picea engelmannii, assembly GCA_009831015.1. Lineage (NCBI taxonomy): Eukaryota > Viridiplantae > Streptophyta > Pinopsida > Pinales > Pinaceae > Picea > Picea engelmannii. The sequence continues at coordinate 1,114,240 of ML778686.1, read as the reverse complement.
TGGGACCTTTATATTGTTTGTTGTTGTGGCGAGGATGTTGCTTCTTGGTATTCTTAGGTTTATCTTTTTGATGGACAAATAAGGCTTTGTTGGAGGTACCTGCAGTGTTGATCACTCCAAGTTGTACAAGCTTATATTGCTCTCTAATCAAAGCATCACAAAAGTTCTCAAGACTGGGTTTTTTATAAGCTACCCCTAGAGCCTATTGCATGGCATAAAAGGTAGATACAAACATAGAATATGCACTACCTAGCTTAGAAAATATAAGATAGATGCAACGATCTTCTTCTATCTTTATCTTACATTCTTCACATAAGATTCTGAGTGTTTTAAACTTAGATAGATAGTCTTCAATGTAAGAAAAATCATTTGGACTTCAAGTCAGTACTTGATTTTCTAACTGTTGTGCTCGAATAATATTGTGCTTACCAAACATAGATTCAATCTTGTCCCAAGCATCTTTGGGTTGATCAAGTGATTGAAGGTGGAACCTTAAATCAGGAGAGATGGACATTCCAATTAATCCACGTGATTCATCGTTCCTATTATCCCATTTGGATTTCTTATCATCATTAGTGGGTATTGTTTCCTTTCCCAAGGTAATCTGGTACAAGCCTTTACTTCTTAATAAATCCTCCATATGGGATTTCCATTGGAAGTAGTTGGTGCTGGTAAATAAGAGATTGCTTGTAGAATACATATTAAATATGTAGATAATACATATTTAAAAACTAAAACTAATGATCTTAATGGAAAGATCTCAAAAATTTATGCGGTTTAAAAAAAACGGCACTGAAAACAGACTTTGGATGTGAGAGTTATGCCCTTTTTAAAAAAGGCATAAACGGTAACCAAGGGACCACGTGGTAGTGTAAGTTGCTTTATGAAGTGACCCACTTTTATAAACAGAAGTGAGGATCACTTTTACAAAGAAAAGCTGCATGCAAAATAAATAACTAAAATATTAAAGCTACTTATAGTGATTCACTTTTATACTTGAAGTGAAATACACTTTACAATTTTAGCATGAACTTTTTCAAAAAAATTAACAAAAGAGAGACTTGAACTCAAGATCTCTTACTTAATAAGGCAACCTTTAACCAAATGATCTAGCAAAACATATTGTAATGTTTAGAAGGAGAATTGGGGGTGTTGGTGTTGTTGTTTTTCTTGTTGTGGAAGATGGCCTTGGAGAGCGTGCTAAAAAAAACTATTTTCACACAAGAAACAAATTTCACTTCTCTATGACAACAAGGGTTAGATCTCGGTTAGCTTACCTGGAAGATGCACATTTTCCTATATGTTTTTGATTTGCCGAAATTGCACAGGGTGCGGGGAAAAGAGCATACATAGATCTAAAAGAGTATCAACCTAGAAACAAATAATATCAAACCAAAATAAAACTTTGCAAATATTTAAAAAATGTGTATTCAGGATTTATACCTCCGGATTTGATTGTAATGGTCGTATCTTGGGAAAACAAAAACCTTTTCAAGTGAAACGAAAATTGAACCTGACTGAAATGAGCACTCCGAATGCAATGGAACAGTTCTCTCAGCCTAGAAATGTACGCAAATGACAGAAAATGGAGATGAGACAACTCGACTTCACGATATCGATCTACAATGGGAGAGGGTATTCAAACAGGCTCTGATACCATGTTCGAAAACACAGGTATTCCAACAGAGGAAGAATACCTTTAGTAACCACTAACATAACCAGATCAAATATCAACACACCGATGTTTTCACGTGGTAAAACCCTTACGGAGAAACATCCACGACCCCAACGAACACAACCACTTGGAGCAGTTTATTAATGCAAAGAAAAAGATTACAGATAGATTTTACAAGAGAGTTTCTCACAATCGATCATCGGAAAATGACCCTCCATGTTCTTTACATAGAGATCATGGACCAATCGGGTGTTAAGCCACAGATCAATGGTTGTTAAGATCGAGGAGAGTATGAACCATCAGATCACTCTATGTCGGGAACGTATTGTGACCGTCGGATTTCCTAACTACAAATGCAAACTAACGCATACTAAAGAAACACACTAGGAAGCACACTTTTACCTAACGACACATTAGACCAAGTAGACCTTAACTAACTCCTAAGTGTCTAAATATCCTAACATATATATATATATATATATATATATATATATATATAGTTTTCATAATCCAAAAAAGCATAGAATGTTTACAACTTGTAGACTGAATAGGGCATGCATTTTCATTATAGAATCCATCATTAATGCAAATGCTATTTTGGGATGCTAAAATAAATTTTACCCAAACCAAAATTACAAACTTGAGATGCAATCATATACTTATTTAGATACAATTGTCTTCCGACATTTGGCTTGTAGGTATATGATATGCCCTGCTCATTTGGTTTTACAGAGTGGTGTAAATTATGTTAAGTAAATAAGAGTTGGATTATAAAATAAAATACCACTTGTGAACTCCATGTTGAGCACAGAAGGAATTACACATATCACTTATATTGTGTTGTAGAAAATATATCTTAGCATAATTTTATTCAAGCTTGGATGAAAAAACCTTCAGAAATTTTCAGACTTCTACTTGCTAGAAAATAAGGCATTTTATGAGAATATGTGAGTATGCTTCTAGAGGAAATCTGGGAGCAAAAGAGTGTGGTTGCTAGGTTGTTTTATGGCAGAAAAAGAGTGTAGATGTTGGGCTGTTTTATGGCAGAAAAGAATATTGTTTGTCTTTTATTCCAATGGGAAAAATGGTCAATGAACTAGTATATAGATAAAGAATTTACCATTACTGCTTCTGAATAGCATAATTTCTATGAAAGAGCTAGTTTATTGATGCAACTTTACATGCATATTTTCATTAGCAAAGAAATGGGAGTATGAACCTTAAATCTTGTGGGATAAACAAGCTCAAATACAATGCATATACATATTATAACAACACATCAAAACATACATTCCTCCTGATTTGTTGACCCTTGTCCTTGAAGCTTTCCAAGGTTGACTTTTATTCCTTGGAACTGTTGTTGGTTAATATGCAAGGGAATATGTAAAGTTCATATTGAAAAAGTGTACTCTTAAATAATTTATTTGTGTTCATTAGTTGCCAATGGCATTAAAATAGTCATATTTTCCATACTTCAATTTGAACACCATAAAAAGTAAATTTAATGTAATTCAAGAGCATGTGTCTGGCTCTGAGAAAACAATTCCATGAAACTAATGAGTCCACTAGCTTGAGATCTAATTTTGAAAACATCCATATTTCTCAAACTTTGGATTTTTATTAAGAATTTAATAGCCCAACTCAAGGGATTTAGGAGAAGCTTGTTATCCATGAAATTATTTTTCCTTCATTCTCCACTTTGTGTTGGAGACACAATTTAGCACTAGCCTCAAACATTATGGTCTAATCAAAGTACACTCTCGTTAGGAAAATTAGTTTCATGTGCCAAAGTGGACAGACTGTTTAAATACATATTAGCACTGAAAAGGAAGTCTTCAATAGCAAAAATGGAGCTTTGATTCTTAGAGAAAACCATTCATAATATAGAATTCTGATCTTTGCCTGGATCAGATGCACCATAAGAAATCTTTCTAAATTTCAGGTTTGACTACAACTCATCATAAATCCTCATGGGACAAAACCCAACATAGTTCCACTATTAAATATGCAGTTTGAATTGCAAGACAAGTTGCAATCCACTTCTCCATACATCAAAATACTTGTTTTTGTAAAAATCCTTGGCGGTGTTAAAAATATTTTCAAGCTTCACAATCATGACTCAAATTTCCCAATGTTCATCTAATATATAGATTGGACCTATTGTGGTTCATGATAGATCTTTTCTTTGCATCAAAACGATATTTTCTACATTTTTATTGATATTTCCCTTACTCTACTTTATGTGAAAAAGAGAGAGATAATTAAGTGTCAGTGTGCCTTTAAATGTTGACACGTGGAGGGATAAACACAAACCTAATATTGAAATAAGAACACAGTTAAATACGTTTTAAATACCTAATAAACCTTGTTCACTTAGAGACCTTCTGGGTATACATACATGCTAGAAACAAAAACATTTAAACACTTGATAAAAAGAAAATGACTCATCCACAGGTTTTGTGTTTTCATTTTGATGTTGGAACTTTATATCTTCCATTTTTTTAATTTCTTGAAGTTTCTCTTATCCTTTATCTGATTCCCTTTTATCACCACACTTAGGAAGGTGTTCATGAACACCTTATGGATATGATGGATCATCCTCCTTTACAATATCCTTTTCTTCTGGAAACACTCTGAGTTAGCAAGGGAATTAAGATAACTTCCTAACCTCTTTGTTACTTGATGACTTGAGTCATGATTAGAGAAAGTAATATCATATCCATATTTATTTTCATATATTGTGTGAGACATACTAAATCAAAATTTTCAATCTTTAGTTTACTGAGCCCTGCTTTAGCCTCAACCATGTGCCATTGTTTTAGTGGGGGACTACCACTGAGATATTATGAGTCATGAAGTTCAGTTCATGTTTTTTTTTTCTTTCTTCTAATTTATATCTAGCCACATACACTTAAGGGAGTAACTCCATATGTTCACCCCCCCCCCC
>ML778686.1:1091266-1101901 GCA_009831015.1 Picea engelmannii | reverse complement strand
TAAATTCAAATACAATATAACTCTTATACATAGCAAGGCACAACAGGTGGTCCGTTGGTCGGACGGAATTTGTGAAGTCACTATGCGGTGGGGAGGTCCGGGGGTCGAACCCCACGGACTCCAATATATTTTGACAACAAACCAATATCCAATAAAGGGGTGCCACGTGGCAGCCCATGATTGGGCCACGTGGCACCCAATCACTTGACCAAACAATTCCACGTGTCGAGATATCTTTCACCCTCAACTGCCAACCAAAATCTACCACATCATCACATGCCATGTCATCGTACGGTCGTACGACCCTGCCACGTCAGCCTGTACGAACTGTACAGTCAGCGTCCCCTTTTTTGCCTGTTTGACATTCCGAACAGATTGCAATATCTCTCGCTCCCGATGTCCATTTGAGATGAAATGAGTTGCGTTGGGTTTGCAATGATGAGGCCTACGCTCTCGTCTGGTTTGAAGTGATTCCGAGCACTTTGAATTTTTGAGCAAAATTTGATCCCCTGATCATGCATGTCTCACACCTGCCTCATTGAATGCGCCTGAAACTTCCACATTGAATGCACCTGTGATGAGAATTCCACATTGAATGTTCCTGCCTCAATGAATTCTCGCATAGCTCCCCCAACCACCCTATCGCCCCCAAATCCCCCCCCCCCTCCCAAAACAAATACCCATATTCTTCTATATTATTTAAAAACCCCCTTCCCCCCTTAATATGTGTTAATATATTACCTAACTATTTTATGGATTTTCTCACCCCCAATATGAATGAACGTGATATCATATCGGTTCCCAGGTGAAGCCCCTGTGGACCTGACAGTGTAGAGGTACCCCAGTAGGTGATGAGAATATGTCTTTGTATTCTTCCATAACCTTATCCACTTGGTTTTGCTGCGTGGGGAGGTCGATTTTGAAGGACATGGATGTGGTTGCAACCTTTCACTCACTCTAAGGGTGAATCACGAAGAAGAAAAACTTCTCGGTCTGAGAAATGGAATTCATGCATTGCTTAGAAGAGATCAAGGAAATAACACTAGGTGGGACTACCTCGGGTATCCTATACAATTTCCTATTCAAAGTAATAATAACACTACAAGGCCTAGACTCATATACAACATGACATTTCCATAAATAGGGTTGGCCCAAAAGAACATCACAAACTTAAAGGGGAGAAACATCACACAATACCTCATCCTTGAATGGCTTGGTGTCATACAATAGGTGACACTGGTGGATGACACGAAGATCGCTTCCTTGATGGAGCCATCTGATGGTATAAGGCTAGGGGTGTGGCATTGTCGACAGGGTGAGCAACTTGATGACCTCTACTAAGATGAGGTTCTTCTGGCTACTTCTATCAAATATGAAGTGCAACAAAGTTCCTTTCACCCACATATGTGAATGAAAGAAGCGCTCTCCTTCCTCTGGCTCATCAAGTTCACCGGGTTAGATCTTGGTGGTAGCAACGGTGGCACTGGGTTCCACGTCAATGATCTGTATTCCCTTTTCTGGTTCTGACTCAAAGTCTAAACCTGCATCTAATTAAGAGGATTTGACCTCAACCACAAATGACTACTTTGAGCAAAAATCAACAGTGTTATGCGAGGGGCTCTTATGGAAGTCGCACCACTTACCGGTATCTTTCTTCATCTTCCCATTGTCCTTCTTTGTTTACATCTTGGACTAGTTGTCCTGAGGTTTACCATATTTTCTCTGTCCTTTGTTTTGTGCATTGGGGCTTCCCTTGTCTTGATTCTACTATGAGGGGTTCCCAGACCCAAACTGTCGCGTGTTTTGTATAAGGTTCTACTCGATTTTGATGGCATATCGATAGGCTACACCCAAGGATGAGATGTCCAAAAACTCCATTTATTTCTGGATGTATCTATGCATACCACCGTGGTACTTGAGCACCAGATGTCACTCAGAATATTTGATACCCAGCTTGGTGCGCAAGGTATGGAAGACATCAGTGAACTCTGACACTGTTTGGTCTCTTTCATGTTGCAGTGTGGTCCACCTTGTATACAAGTCGTCATAACTTCCAACAGGGTAGTATTTTTCCTTAATAGCATCCCTGAAGCAACCTCAAGTGGGTGAAACTGCAAATAATGTGGATCCCTCTATTTCCTTTTTCTCATAGAAAGTCTCCCACCAATCTTTGACATGAGGGACAACCTTGAAGAGAAAAAATGTAATCTTTTCTCTATTAGAAAAGTTGTGGACAGAAAAATACCCTTCTAGAAGGTTTAATCATTTATCTACGACATCCGCATCTATTTGACCTTCAAATATAGGAATATCAAAATTGATATGTACCTTGAAGGGGGCGACGCCTCCATTTGAGGTGGATGTGTTGCTTGTCGGCAGTCATCGAAGGATTTGTGCAAATTTTTCCATCATCGTGTTCCTGTGTCGCTCAAGGGCTTCCTCGAACAACATTTTGAAAAGATATCATGTCCCATTGTCTTTATTTTCTCCCTCCATGGATTATTTCTTGGGTGTGCGAGAGCAGTTTTACTCAAGAGAAAAAAGCTCGAGACCCAACTCTCTATACCCTGACCGTGTTGGGGACATGCATTAAAAAAAAACCGACAAGGAGTAGACTGCTCTAATACCGTTGATCCAGATTTGTGAGAGGAAAAAAATGAAACCACAGATTTATAATATTAACATAGAGACACAGTGAAAAATAACAGAGATATAGTAAAACTTGACTTCTATTAAATAATAAATATGCTTAAAACTGTAAAATGCATACTGAAAACAAGCTTGCTAGAATGGTGGCATCTTATCTCTAAGAAGAGATGTGACGACTATGCTCATTCACAAGAAGATGAGTACAATGAGGCTCTAAAGGCATGTTTAAAATAAACATGAATTCCAAAACCCTAGGCATCCAAAAAACTAACCCTATGAGATGAAGCGCCAAAAGTCATGTGGGCCCCATTAGGTTAAGTTAGTACATTAACGTCCTGGGGTTGTAACTTTTGAATACGATCTCTGTTTAGGGTGCACGATAGCTTACTGGAAAGGTATTAATGAAGAGATTCATTTAGGGGGATTAATCAGAGCCTAAGGCTCTCATTGAGGTGTCTAATCGTGAAAAAATGTCATTTGGGCCCTCAAAATGGGCTCGAAAGTTTGAGACTCGAAGAACTGCTAAAAATAGTAAGTTGCCAAAAAAAATGTTTTGAGCTAGTTGGAAAAGGTGGGTGGCCACCGAGATCCTCTTGGATCAGTAGATGAAGAATCGGATGAAGAAGAAGAGCAACCAGAAGTAGAGAAAGAACAACAGGATCTTCAATTACCTCCAAAGACACCCAGCAGATGAGAGCAAGAAAATCATTCATCGGAACATATTATTGGAAATAAAGATGTAGGAGAACCAGAAGAAGAATCCGCTCACCAAAATAGTAGCATATAGAACTACTATCTACTATTGATCCGAGCAATTTTGAAGAAGCCAGCAAGGATGAATTACGGATCAAATCTATGGATGAAGAGTTAGAACATATAGAAAAGTATGACACTTGGGACTGGTTCCAAGGCCGAAGAAGAAGAATGTAATCGGTACAAAGTGGGTCTTTAAGAACAAATTGAACAAGGATGGACATGTTACCAAGAACGAAGCAATATTGGTATGAAAATGATACTCTCAAGTTGAAGGTATAGATTTTGAAGAGACGTTTTCCCCAGTTGTCAAGATGGAAGCAATCAGATTAATACTAGCTTATGCATGCTCCAAGAATATTAAAGTGTATCAGATGGATGTGAAATCAACATTCCTAAATAGAGATTTTGAGGAAGAAGTCTACATTGAGCAACCAAAAGGATTTCATTTGCCAAAGAAGGAAAATTATGTTTGCAGGTTGAAGAAGGATTTATATGGTCTCAGACAAACCCCTAGAGCATGGTATTTGAGACTGGATAAATATTTACAGCAACAAGGGTTCACAAAAGGGAATGCAGACAACAATATCTACATAAAGGTGGACCGAGATAGTATATTGATTATTGAAGTCTATGTAGATGAAATTATCTTCGGAAGTGACGATGGTAGGATGAGTTAGAAGTTTGCCAAAGACATGCAACACGAGTTTGAGAGATCCTTGCTTGGTGAGTTAACCTTCTTTTTGGGACTACAAATATGTCGGTGCAACAAAGGTATATTCATCTCTCAGACAAAGTATATTAGAGAAATGTTGAAGAAGTTTGGAATGACAGATTGCAAAACGCTCAGTACTCCTATGCAGACGAGTTGCATGTTAAGTAAGAATGATGATTCTAAGGATGCAAATCAGAGACAATATAGATCGATGATTGGTAGCTTACTCTATGTGATAGCTTCCAGACCAAATGTGATGCAGGTAGTTGGACAAGTTGTAACGTTTCAAGAAACACCAAAGGAATCACATGTTATGGCAATGAAGAGGATATTCAGATATCTCAAAGGTACAAAAAGAGTTTGGATTATGGTATCAAAAAGGGAAGGATTTATCTTTTGTTTCCTACAAGTGGAGAATATTTTTACTTGGGTGAGTATTTGGTATCATGGTTAAGAAAGAAACAATCATCACTATCTTTGTCCATGGCAGAGGAAGAATACATTGCAGCAACGACATGTTGTACTCAGGTTCTTTGGATGAAGCATAATTTGTAGGATATAAAAGTAAAATATGTTGAGGCCATTTCAATAATTTGTGAAAGCACCATTACCATCAGTATATCCAAGAATCCATTGATTCATTCTAAGATGAATCACATTCCAATCAAGTGTCATTTTCTCCGGGAACAAGCTACATATAAGAACATCAAGCTAGAGTATGTCGGGACAAAAGAGCAAATTGCAGATATCTTCACCGAACTGCTTGCAAGGGAAAATTTTGAGTATCTGCAAAAGAAGCTTGGAATAGTTTCTTTCCCACAATGATCCACATGACATCAAACTTTAAAAGATAGGGGGAGAGAAATAGAAGTCTTGAAGAGTTCAAGTAACTAATTATTTTGAATGTTTTTCATATACATCAGAGAGTTACACGAGGAAGCACCATGAAGATAAAAGTCAGTAGAGATAGAAGAGGCCTATAGATAGGGGGAGCATCCCCAATAAGAGGATTACCATTTTCCATTGATGTCAAAGGGGGAGATATAGAGAAAGGAATGGATATAGAGAGAGAGTAGCATGCAGATAGTCACAAGGGGAGCATGGGCATAAGTATTTGCATGACTAAGTGTTTCCATCAATGCCAAAGGGGGATAATGTTGATAGTTTGGTTTTCATTGATGTCAACCCTTGAAGAATCCCCAACGGTGTGGTCTTTTTACCTGAAGTTTATTAATGAATATGTACAAGAAGGACAATGTAATTTCAGGGAAGACTATCATAGATGGATATTGCATGTCGTGTTGTTTCCGGTGAGATGTGTAATTCCATGTGGTTCCTCACGGTTAGGGAGGTATCTCCTTGTAAAGTTGGAATCCCCGAAGAGTGGTCAATAAGTCCCTAGTTGGTTACAAGTCTTAGTCAAAGGGTAAAGTGGTTGCAACAAGAAATCCCTAAAGTTAGGAGAGAAGTTACTATGAAAAAGTATATAAACAACTCAAGGAGCCATTCACAAGCACACTCACACCCTCATTCATTGATTATATATCTTGTGAACTAGTGATATTTTGCTAAGATTGTGATGAAATTTTTATGAGGTGGCAAAGGAGGTTCGAATGTGAAAGTCTCGAGGTTGTAGAAAACCCTGGTTTTTGAGGTATTTGTGAGTTGTAGGTCAGCAGGGCATGAATGTATGTGGGTTGTAGTGGAGGAAATCATGGATATCCACAGGTTGTAGAAGAGAAAGTTGTGTATCTATGAAACACTTATTAAAGCTAGAGTATATGTTGGTATCGGGTCCCTAAAGGTTTGAAGGAATTCTACAGGCCAGCATCTCAAAGTTCCAGGTCAGCTACAGAGGTATTCATATGGTTGTATACTTGTTTTTATGGTTACTTCTTGTCATGATATGGTGTATTCTTGAGGCATACTTGGTATGGTTGGTTTGGTATCTAGATATGGTCTATCTTGGTTTCTTGGTGGAGTGAGGAGCACTCTTATATCTAGTTCAACACATGACATGGTTCTTATAGTTCTTATCTTTGAGTTGATTGTATATGGTTGAGGAATATTCATGTTTTATGGTGGCATATGCATGAGGAGCATGCATTGATTCTTTGAGATACTTCATTGATGATATGGTATAGATCTGCATATGGTTGATAGTATGGTATATGGTACATGTTACACATGGTTGATTCTCTAGTTCATGATCCACTATCCTTTATTAATGTATCTTTGGTTCATGATTGATAAATGAGATAGTATGTATGTTGGTATACAATTGATGCACGGTATGGTACAGGTGTTAGTTGTTTGATGAGAAGATACAAGCTGATCAAATAGTGACAACGACAGAGTGACAGAGACAGAGACAGTGACAATGACAGAGTGACAGAGACAATCGTAGTGATAGTGACATAGTTTGTGATAGAGACAGCTGGTCTACACTTATACTCCAAGGTAGTAGGATGGGAAAGGATAGGTGGTTGTAGCCACCTTTTGGTTGGAGTTGGAAAAATTAGGGGGTTGTAGCCTCCTTCTGGTTGGAGCTATAGAATTCAAGGAGATGTAGCTTCCTTCAGGTTGGAGCCTAAGAATAGGGGGTTGGAGCCTCCTTCTAGTTGTAGATGGAGAATCAACAAGTTGGTGCTTCTAATGAATGTATTTTTTTGATATATAAGAAAATAATTTTGTGGTTTTCTCCCATTTGGGTTTCCACGTAAATTTTGGTGTATTGTGTATCTATTTTGATGTGATGTTGTTTATGATTATAATGATGATGATATATTGAATGTTAATGATAAACTATTGAATATTGTTGAAGAATATAATGTGGTTAAAAGTAATATAATTTCTCATTACTGATTCACCCCCCCTCTCAGTAATCCAACATATTGATGATTATACTAGAATGTGTTGGGTGTATTTGTTGAAAGACAAATCACAAGCTTTTGAAACTTTTTAAAATTTTCATGTATGGATTCAAAATGAAGCTCAATCTCGTATTGGCTCTCTTTGCACTGATAATGGAAGAGAATATACTTCTAATGAATTTGAAAGCTACCTTCACCAACATGGGATCAAACATCAAACAACAATTCCATACAATCCTGAACAAAATGGTGTAGTTGAACGAATGAATAGGACACTCCTAAATATGGTTCGTTCATGATGTTTTTCAAGAATGTTAAATTTATGTTTTGGGCTGATGCAACTCTATGTGTAGTTTATGTCAAAAACAAGTGACCATCTCATGCTATCAAAAACAAGACTCCATATGAAATGTTGTATGGCCACATTCCTTTGGTGAGGCATCTCAGGGTCTTTCGTTCCACCTTTTATGCCTTGATTCCTAACGAGTAAAGAATCAAGATTGATGCGAGGATTTGGAAGTGCATCTTCTTGGGATACTCAAATACCACCAAAAGGTATTGTCTTTATGATGAGACAAACAAGAAGTTTATCCTTTCTAGCGATGTGATCTTTCTTGAATCCACCAAGAAAGAAGAAAATGTTGAGAGGCAGCTTGATCATCTAGACATATTCACTCGTGTAAAGACATATCATTAATTTGATGATGATATTCCACATCTTGAAGGGGGGGTCCCTATCTTGGGTCAATATTTGGAATATCCTTTTGTAGCACCATCTTCCCCACATGAAGAAGTTCCTGCCAATTCATCTAAACTTGAAGTTCAGTTGGATGATGTGATCAAGAATAATGAAAATTTGAGGCTTGATGAGAACTCAACACCATCTCAATCAGTTGAACAACTAGGACCATCTCGTAAAGGTCCACCAAAATGGCTCACAAAAACACTTGAAAGTGTTCATCCTAATGAGGTTGGGAAGAAAGGAACCATATTGTCCTCAAAACAACATGGAGGTAATGTAGATAATTCAAACTCGGGTGATGTAGAAGATATGGATGTTTCATATGATTGTGAGTTGAATTTATCTACTAACCTTGAACCGACTTCCTTTAAAGAAGCCACTTCTCATGATGAATGGAAAGAATCCATGTACAAGGAATATGATTCTCTCATCAAGAATGGGACATGGAAGTTGGTGGACCCTCCATATGGAACCAAACCGAGTGGTTGCAAGTGGGTATTCAAGAACAAGTACAAATTAGATGGCTAACTTGAAAATCACAAAGCAAGGCTCATGGAAAAAGGATTTGCACATAAAGAAGGTGTTGATTATGAGGAGACATTTTCCCCCAAAACAAAATGGGCTACCATCCGCACTCTATTTTCCATGGCAACACAAAATGGATGGAAAATTCATCAAATGGATATGAATATTTCTTTCTTGAATGGAGACTTGAGAGAGAATGTGTTCATGTCTCAACCAGAGGGATTTGTTGTGAAGTGACAAGAACATAAGGTATGCAATCTCATCAAATCCTTTATGTCTTGAAACAAGCACTGGGAGCATGGTATGAAACGTTAACCAAGCATATTTTGAAATTAAATTTCAAGCATTTCAATCTTGACGATGCAACTTCGTTTTTCAAGAAAGTTGGAAAAATTGTTGTATATCTTGTAGTATATGTAGATGATCTATTTATAATAGGGAACAATGAGAACTACATTGCATCCATAAAGAAAGAGTTGAATAAAGACTTCAAGATGACAAATTTGGGACATCTTCACTACTATTTGGGCATTGAAGTGATATGAAATCCAAAGTACATATTCATCTCCCAGGAGAAGTACATTAGAGAACTTTTAAACAAGTTTGGCACGGCTGAGTGAAATCCTGTTTCTACTCCAGCGGAACAAAACTTGAAGCTCACATCAAAAGAAGGGAATGAATGTTAAGCCCTAATATTGGCTCATTACCCCTTAATTGGGGCATATTACATTAGTAATGTTATTTTATTTATGTCATCTTTATTCCATTAGTTGTAATTATACCTCCTAGTCTCCTATATATACCAAGGAGACATTTTCATTTGGAATCATCTTGTACTTGAACATTTATGATGGGTAAAATGAGGTTTCCCCCTCGAAGAGGCTTATTATCTGAAATTATCTCTTTTTCAAGGTGTTGATTACTTATTCTAAGGTTTTTCTATGCTATATTGATATTTGGTTCTTAACATATGGTATCAGAGCTCAAGGTCTTGGGGTTTCACTGCTACATCTGAGACACCTTGGAATTTTTGCTATAACTTTTTTTCTCCAACATTTTAGAAGGAACGACTTGGAGGATATTTAGTATACGGATCAAGATACGTTGGGTTAAAATTTCAGCTCCTGAGGCCTTATACTTTTGGAGATACAGTCTATACAAGATAGGGTTATGGAATCATCCTGAACTGAGTCATTGCATAATTTGCGCTGTAAAAAAAAAATTCTATAACGTTTCAGACCCTGAACTCGAAAGGATATTCACAGAAATTAGTAAGGTATATGTGGTAAAAATTTCAGCTTCTAGGTCATCTTACATTTGTAGATACACTCTGTGGAAGATAGGGTATCTAACTAGTCCTATTGACTAGTCTCAAGAAGGTGTTCTTGGTAAAACAATCATAACTTCTTCCTAGAGTATCCAAATTGAGTGAGACTAGTTTCATTGGATAATGGACAGTCTGTAGTATTTCTGGTACAAGTTTCAGAAATTTATATCAATTATTTTGTGCAAGGCATGCTATACAAGTCATATCTCCTGGAAAGGACAAAAATCTGCAAGTTGTGAGGAAGTTACCGTAAATTCCACTTGGCACATCCAATTTTGATCAGACATGTGGCATTGCAGAGAAGAAATATCAGAGAACTACATAAAAGAAAGTTTCATACCCAAAAGGGCCAAACCTTGGGAGATACAACAGAAGAAATATTGTCTAGTAGAACCACCTCAAAATCAAGGTTCAAAAGTGATACTTAGCCAACATGCCACCCAAAAAGGGAACTTCTACACCAAATAAGCCTCCAGACAATCCTACTTGGAATATTTATGAAGGTGAAGAAATGCATAGGGAATTAAATGATTTACAAAAGAAGATAGTAACAAAAGATGAACTACAAGAGATGGAAGCTAAGTTGGAGGCAAAGATGGATGGTTTAAAAGAGGAGATCATGGAAGTATTGAAAAATTTTGTAACAGAGAAGACACCTGAAAGTGAAAATGCATCCCATGAAATTCATGATGAGGACACAAGGAAGGTGAATCAAGAATGGAGAAACTCCAACTTTGGGTTGAAGACCAGTCATGTTCCTAAGATCTATATGAGGAAGTTCAATGGAAAGGACCCAATCACATGGATACTTCAGATGGAGCAATTCTTTGATCTACATAATATGCCACATACACCAAAGGTACGAAATGATTCTTTATATTTAGAACAAAATCAATTTGTATGGTATAGATGGATTTGTTCTCACAAATCACTCGTCACTTGGACAATTTTCATGGAAGAAATGATAGCACACTATGAGGATACAAGGAGAAATACCTTCTTTAGCCAATTGATAAATCTCAAGCAAAAGGGTTCAGTTACCGAGCACATT
>ML778686.1:1069467-1085091 GCA_009831015.1 Picea engelmannii | reverse complement strand
ACCCCATTGTTTGTGGAACAAGGAACCTTCTCTTCCCATACTACATATGTAACAATGTATGATATATACCATTAACTATAAAGATGTGAAGTGTATATCCCCAATTTAAGTTAAATAATAACTCTAATATTTTTATGATGTTGATTTTTAATCTCACTTATGTTGGACTCCACATTGTTTTCATGTTTATCTTTGGTGTGACACGATGTTTCTCTTTGGGACTTCATGCTTAACACCCTATATTTACCCTTGAAGAAGAAGTGAGAATGAGTGAAGAATAATTGATAATCAGTGATGAGTTAGGATATTTCCAAACAACGTTCCAAGAAGATACTCATCTCATGTGATGTCACTCTTAGTTATTTTTTTGGCATGTAAACAATGGCTTGACTTGAGAATTTGAGTACGTTGTGAGTAAGGGATACCATTTATTTTCTCCCAAGGAGAGGGTACTATACACTAAGGCAGATAACAAGCAAGGACAAGACAACTCCTTGGAAACAACCTTGGCTAACCTGGAGCGAGATAGGGCTAGAGGAAGAGGATAATTTTATATGGAAGAGGCACATATATGATTTAAAGATAGCTTTGTTGGGATAAGGGATTTATTTTCTCCCAAAATCCAACTGGTGAAAATGTCCCAAAAATTGGATATAAGACCTTGGTTTTTGAAGGAAGAGGGGGTTTTTAGGAGGGGTGGTGGAAAGTTGTGTGGAAGCTCAAGAGTTTAGAAAAATATAAAACTTGTATGGGGTTGATTATGAATAATAAATCTCATAGCTAGGACATTCCACAAAAAAAGGAACTTTGTGGGACCTTGTTGATGTTATATATTCCAACTAGATGTTGAAACAAATTCTCGCATATTCATGTGTTGTCGTTTTACAAAACAGGTTTGGAAAGAGGTGGAAGGTGTGATTGATTTAAAAAATGTTTGGGTAGGCAATACCATTGAGGAGTCATTCAAAGATGGTGCACAAATAAAGAAAATATAAGGTTCAAAGCACTCCCAATAAATGTTTCTTAGAGAATATGGTTGGAAAAAAAACTGAAATTGTTTGAGGATAAAGAAACACTACCTTTGAAATGTATTGTACAATCATAAACATTCTATATGCACCTTTCTCCAAATTTAGGATAAGCAAGTTGCACATCAATCTAAAGAATTTGATCTCAATCAGGATAAACCTTGGGCTTACTTCGACGATGTCTCTCAAGGGACCCCTCGAAGGGGTGGTTTCGGAGGGTGAATCCACCTATTAATGCATCACAACTTTCAAAGCAGGTGTTGGGAATTGAACAAATAATTACTGTAAGTTGTTAGCACTTAAACTAGTTATAATGCTAGCATAAGAACATGGTGTAAAGAAAATCCAAATTTTTGGGGATTCACTTTTGATTATCAGTGGATGAGACAAGAAAAAAAAATTGAGGAATTTCACTCTCCAACCTTTATTTATTGGTGTAAGGTCACCTCCAAAGCTTTTATGTGACAATAAACGACATTGACATAAAAGAATGAGAGTTCTTTTATTTTCAACTTTTGAAAATGATATACTCGGTTTTTGTTTTTTAAAGTATGTAATGGGTCACATATCCTAGATTTTTTTTTTTGTGTGCGTATAAGGAATAGTTTGTAGGACATTTTGGTAAGGTTTTAGTAAGAAGGGAATGTTATATAACATCTAAATATCTAATTATGTTTTTTTATAAACAAAATTACTAAAAAAAAAATATTTGGAAAAAGAAATAAAAACTAACAAAATTTTCATTAATGAATTTCTTAGTAATAAAGGATAAGTATTCCAATAATTATTTTTTGAAATTTTTTTTTATTAAAAATAAAAATGAAAGTGATAAACATCTAAGATGTAATTAAAATATGATTAAGAGTTTTTATCACAAGCCTCTAAAAAATATTAATAGATAAAAAATAAAACAATACAGGGTGAAATCACGGAGGTGGGTAACACTTTTGTGACAATTTGATTTGCAAAAATCTGAAAAACATTGTTTCGACCGAACTAATTTACTTTTTCGGCTGAACAATGGAACGTCAAATAGAATGGTACAATGAGGCACCCTCGTTTTACGTGTAGAAATTTAGTCGGATGGATTTTTTCCATCCGGCAATATGTTTTCGACCGAAAGATATTCAGGCCGTAAACTTCTTTCGGCCAAAAGAAATTTTCAGTCGAAGAGGTTTTCAACCAAAATATTCTTTCGGCCGACAATTTTTTTATATATTACCCGCACAACGTTTTTGGAATGTTTTTCCCATCTCTTATCGAGTCACTGATTGTGAGTGAGTGGGAGTGGTCTGTGTTGTCGAGTGACTGATTGTGTGTGAGTGGGAGTGATCTGTGTGTTGTCAAGTCACTGATTGCAAGTGAGTGTGAGAGGTTTGTGTGTTGTCGAGTGATTGATTGTGAGCGGTCTGTGTGTTGGCGCGGAGCTGTGGTGGCGGGCGGTCGGGCTATTTTATTGGTAGGCCGAGCTACAGGTAAGTGCATTAGATTAGTTATATTATGATTAAATTATGATTTAGAATAATTTAAAATGTAAATTTTTATTTTTTATTTTAATTTTTTATTTTAATTTTGATTTTAATTTTTAATTTTAATTTTAATTTATATGGCTAGGCAAGTCGTGGCCAAGCCGTGGGTATGCCACGGCTGAATTTATTTTTAACTATAATCTTTAAATTTTAAATTTAATTTATATCTAGTCTATAATTTAATTTAATTTAATTTAATTTAATTTTAATTTATATGCAGTATGTTATTTATATGAAATCTGTAATTTAATTTAATATGATGTCTGTAATTTAATTTATATGCAGTCTGTAATTTAATTTAATTTATATGTAATTTATATAATGTATATAAATCTGTAATTTATATGCAATCTGTAATTTACAGACTGCATATGTAATTTATATGCAGTCTGTAATTTAATTTAATTTATATGTAGTCTGTAATTTAATTTAATTTTAATTTTTTATTTAAATTTTAATTTGAAGAGATGCAGTTTGTACTTTATATGCAGTTTGTAATTTACAGACTGCATATAAGTATATAAATCTGTAATTTATATGCAGCCTGTAATTTACAAACTGCATATGTAATTTAATTTATATGCAGTCTGTAATTTAATTTATATGCAGTCTGTAATTTAATTTAATTTATATATAATTTATATAAATATGTAATCTATATGCAGTCTGTAATTTACAGACTGCATGTGTAATTTATATGCAGTCTGTAATTTAATTTAATTTTAATTTTTAATTTTAATTTTAAATTATATGGTTAGCCAAGTCGTGGGCATGCCAACAGCTTGGCAACAGGGTTGGGTCGGTGTGGTCAAGTCACAGTTCACTGGACTGTGACTTGGTCGCGGGTCTAGCCGTGGGCACGCCAAGGCTGAATAGTGTGTTGTTGTACACCCTAGTAAACCGATTTAACAACAAAATTATTAAATCTTGATAATGTCATAAATGTTTTCAAATCTTGATATCACCTATCAAAATTAATTGTGCCTTGTATATTAGCAGTTTTCCACTTAATCTGACCAATTTGAAATGTTTCAACTAATTTCTTAATTTATTATTAATCTGCAGTTAGTTGAACTAAATCAGCTAAAAATAGATATAGATATGAGTAATTGTTTGATCAGTTTTCGAACTGTTTGATAAAATTGTGATTAGGTTGTGTAATTGTTCAAAAGATTACATTCTGATTATAAAAAAGTTATAAAATTATGTGCATAAATGTGTTATATAGTTTGGTACAGGTAGAAGAAATCTTTATGTTTATTTCAAATTTGTTAATATTTGTACATTTGTTAATATTTGTACATTCTGATTATAAGTGTTATAAAATTCTATGCATAAATGTGTTAAATAGTTTGGTACAGGTAGATGAAATCTTTATGTTTATATTAGTGTTTATTTTCAATTTGATAAAATTAGTATTCAGATTTTATATTTGATATGTGCACATTTGTTTTTGTCCAGTTTAGATTTAAAGACAATATTTTATTGAGTGGTAATAGTTCGTGTCTATTAATTGACCACATAATTTATTAAGTGGCTTAATTCAAATAAATTTATGCATAGAAATATTTGTCGTTATTTCTGTTATATTCAAATATTATCTGAGGAACATCATTTTCATCTTTTTAATAAAAAAAAATTCTTGTAAATATAAATCTAATATTTTATTTCTTAAAATATAAATTTGTTCTTATATTTACAAATATATATATATATATATATATATATATATATATATATATATATATATATATATATATATATATATAAGATGGCAAATTTTTAAGACATATTTTTAAATTTATTTTTAATAAATTTAAAAATAAAATAGGAAGACAATTTAAAAATTACATGTTTAAATTTTCAAATTATACTTACACAAACAATAAATTTATAAACAATATGGAATTACTTGAAAATGAGAATTTGATAAAAACATTAATAAATAATTTATAGACAATATGGATTTAGTTAATTTGACACAGACATTTCACAATCAAATATTAAGTTTTTAAATTTCATATACACATTTAACAATCAAATATTAACAGTAAGCGTTTAAGTGATTAGTCTATGCCTGAGCAGTCGGCCAGGAGCCGAATCTACTATCTTTCACTCCGATGTTAAAGATTTAGATTTAAGTGCCATGTTTTTCTGTGCATAGATAATCTCTTATTAAAATTGGTTGTGACTTGGCCGCGGGGGCCAGCCCTGTGGCCAATCCATGGGTACGCCCTTGGCTTGGCCCCTCGCGACCAAGTCACAATATGGATTTAGTTAATTTGATATACACATTTAACAATCAAATATTAAGTTTTTAAATTTGATATAGACATTTAACAATCAAAAGAATAGAGTAAACATTTAAGTGATTAGTTTGTACCTGAGCAGTCAGCCAGGAGCCGAATCTACTGTCTTTCACTCTAGTGTTAAAGACTTAGATTCAAATGCCCTCCTTTTTTGTGCATAGATAATCTCTTATTAAAATTGGCTATGATTTGGATGTGGGGGCCCAGCCATGTGGCCAAGTTGTGAGCATGCCCACAGCTTGGCCACATGGTTGGCTCCTCGTGGCCAACTCACAGCCAATTTCATAAAAATTTCAAACTGAGGACAACTTTTTATTTTGAATGTTTTGTATTTTATAAAATTTCAAATCTTTAGGAATCTAATTTAAAAATCCATTTTTACATATGTAATATTAGAGTATCATAAGTTTCTTATAATGCCTTGTTTATTGTTAAATTATATTAACTCTTTCATAAGTTATGTTGTTTTCAATCTTTTAAGTTATGTTGTTTTTAATCTTTTTTCACTTGATGCTACAAAACATTGGTTGTAGGTTTTTAATAATGTCAATCTAGTTTCTAAACTGTATTCAAAATATTTTGATGATATAAAATATCAAGGTTGTATGGTTTTAATAAAGTTAGTAGATTATAAAGTTTATTCAAAATATTGAGGATATTGAAGGAGTCCTACACATGAAATGATGTTCTTATTAGATGAGATTCTCATATTATAAATAAAATCCATGGGATACCTTGATCTATAACACCTTGAATACCATTGCACCACTTCTCAACAAGTGAAGGCATATGGTATGTCTATTGCGTGTACAAGGAAGAATTCCCTCAATCCCTTAGACACCTTGCATTTACGAATGTCAATTTTCCCAAGGAGACAATTCCCTTGATTGTTGATGCAAGGAAAATAACATGGAATGTATTTCATCCAACCACACTACTTTGAGCATGGATGGCCCTATATTGGAATTTATTCCCAGATATATGCTCCCTTAGTTATGGCCTCAAACAAAAATTTCATTGAAAAACTCAATGATTAACATGATTATGTAATTCACGCCAAGTTTTTCATTTTTCTATGTTCTTCATTTCATAACAAGAGAAATAAATATCCATTGTCAAGATTCATTTATCCTTGAAATTCATCCGATCAACATTCACTTCAATTGAATTTCACTTTTTTCAATCCCTTAGACACCTTGCATTTACGAATGTCAATTTTCCCAAGGAGACAATTCCTTTGATTGTTGATGCAAGGAAAATAACATGGAATGTATTTCATCCAACCATACTACTTTGGGCATGGATGGACCTATATTGGATTTGATTCCCAGATATATGCTCCCTTAGTTATGGCCTCAAACAAAAATTTCATTCAAAAACTCAATGATTAACATGATTATGTAATTCACGCCAAGTTTTGCATTTTTTGTGTTCTTCAATTCATAACAAGAGAAAGAAATATCCATTGCCAGCAGTCATTTATATTTGGACTAGATTGACAAAGCGCATCTTGAAACCATCTAGTGAGACCTAATGATAATAGGTAAGTAAATCTCCCCCTATGCTTCACATGTCCTACATATTGTCATGAGTCTTGGTCACATCTCTGTGTAAGACATGAGTGACCTACTTATGTAGATTTGGTTTTTTATTGAAATTCACCTTATCAACATTCGTTGATTGAATTTCACTTTTTTCAATCCCTTAGACACCTTGCATTTACGAATGTCAATTTTCCCAAGGAGACAATTCCTTTGAGTGTTGATGCAAGGAAAATAACATGGAATGTATTTCATCCAACCACACTACTTTGGGCATGGATGGCCCTATATTGGATTTGATTCCCAGATATATGCTCCCTTATTTAAGGCCTCAAACAAAAATTTCCTTCAAAAACTCAATGATTAACATGATTATGTAATTCACACCAAGTTTTGCATTTTCTTGTGTTCTTCATTTCATAACAAGAGAAAGAAATATTCATTGCTAAGAGTCATTTATATTTGGACTAGATTGACAAAACACATCTTGAAACCATCTAGTGAGACCTAATGATAATGGGTAAGTAAATCTCCCCCTATGCTTCACATGTCCTACATATTTTCATGAGTCTTGGTCACATCTTTGTGTAAGACATGAGTGACCTACTTGTGTAGATTTGGTTTTTCCTTGAAATTCATCCGATCAACATTCACTGATTGAATTTCACTTTTTTCAGTCTCTAGAACAACCAAATTCAACAGTCACTTTTGATATGGCTTCTCTTCCAAACCATAGACTCTTATCATAGTAAACTACTCAAAAAGGAACCAGTCTCCCACTTTGGTGGTCTTTTCTAAAGTCTCCCACTTTGGTGGTATTTTCCAATTGTAGAGATCCTTTGACTAAAGGAATAATTATAATGAAAACTTCATTTTAGATAATAAAGTATAATTTATAGAAATAAAAGAGTCTTAGATGGGAACTAATTATTATACTCATTTATTACTTCACACATATTGACCAAAGTTATTGAATTATTATCTTATTGATGATATTTATATTCATATAATATAACTTCAAATTGGCAACTTATTAATTAATTCATTAATAACCTAGACATTAGTAACTAATGTGTTTATTGAACCATAATATTGGATTGTTGTTGGATATGTAGGCATAGCTATCACATACATATCCCACACGTAGACGATAATAACAAGCGATGTTCCTTATATGCATATTTTAAAATGTTCACAACTAATCATGCATACAAATAAATAAAGTAAATCAAACTTCAAATAATCCTTATTAAAGAAAGAATAATAATTCAACATTCATCCATCTTTAAAATTGAATTATTATAATTTAAACATGGTAGGAACTATGTGAGGAAACAAGGAATCATAATGTTATGAGGGCCATGTGACCTAACACTAGTGATATATCCACTCATATTAGAAACATTTTCTAATGAAAACCCATATCATATGGGAGTTTCTATGATAGAAATAACATTTTATCCCTACCTTCTAGTTAACAAAACTCTTCATAAGTATTGATATTTCATTGAATTTCGATTTAATAGTATTTTTAATGGTATATCAATGTTCTGTAGAGTGATCTCCTTCTCCATTCCCAAATGATTTAACCAAGAATTGGCATCTTTATGCCAACCCCTATTAATCCATAGGTGGCTTTGACTAGAGTTTGAAGAAATCATAGGTAGCATATTTTCTTTCATGTTAGTAGTCTCTTGTGCTTGTAAATTAGGTACCTAGTTTTAGTCATTCTTTTAATGGGGAAATAACTAATTATATGAGGATAGGATAGGTTGTATGATATTAATTATAAGATTATAAATTATAAACACTTTAGAATTTTCTCAGTATTTCTCCATGATTATATAGAAATGCTACAACCCAAATCTTCAAATCCATATATAATATAACAATATTGATGAGTGTCTCAAAAGAGGTTTATTTTTTTCCCAAAGCTAAAATTCATACGATTTACAATTGTTTTCAACATCAAAATAGGTTTTCTATCCTTCATTAATCCTTTTCTCAATGCTATAATTTCAATTAAACTTGTGATTAAGGTAAACTCCAAGACATTTATATGAAGAAACTTTTTCTAAGTTGTTATTCATACGATTTACAATTGTTTTCATGGTCAAAATAGGTTTTCTATCCTTCATTAATCCTTTTCTCAATGCTATAATTTCAATTAAACTTATGATTAAGGTAAATTCCAAGACATTTATATGAAGAAACTTCCTCTAAGTTGATATTGGCATGTATCATAAAGGGTTAGCATATGTAGGTGTCAACTTCCATTAATTTTTTATTATATTTTACCTCCCTACGATAATGGTGTTAGCCATATGGGATAGAAAGGGATAACTACCATTTTTCCAAGGATTCTTATGAAGCAGAAAGGAGGAGTATTTGAAAAAGGTGGTAGGGAAGGTGATAAAAGTGGAAGAAAAGCAAGAGTATGGGTTGGCTAATTTGGAGGAGAAATAATTCTTGAAAATTGAAGAGGACTTAAAACTACTTTATTTGTTATTCACATATTACATTGTTGTGTCTTCTCGTTGTTGTTTGTGAAACGTTGGACATGGAGGGATATGCCGTTAGGTTTAATAATCAATAACAAATAAACTCAAAACTGTATCAAGCAAGGGAGTTAGGGAGTTTATAGTTAAGAAATCCATTAGTGGAAATATGGTTCCTTTATGTAAGAATTAGGTATAAATCCCTCAGTGGAAATCCCTTAGTTTATAGTAAAATTAGGTCTCTTTATGTATCCCTTAGTGGAAATCCCTTAGTTTATAGTAAAATTAGGTCCCTTTATGTAACTTTAGGTGACCATAAAATATTTCACGGTTATCTATTTAGTTCAACTATATGCACAACTATTCGATAATTTGTCCTTAAATTTCTCAAATGATCCAAATATATAATATAGCATTTGCATAGTTCATATGTTATATAATATAACATTATCACAAATATTACATTTTCTCCACCTCATCTTAATTTATATTGGGAATACAAACAACCCTCAAACCCATCCCATGTAACATGACAATAAAGGAACTAGTATAAAAACTCTGACATTTAAACAATGCTAATGGGAAGTTTAAAGAAATGGCATATAATCCATGTTCATGCAAGACCTTCACCTCGTTTTGATTTAAACATGTTAACTTTTTTAGTGGGTGTGTGAGGTTATGAAGATTAAACTCTTTGTTTTGGGGATTCTAATGCATTACATTGTATGTGGTCTTTGTGGATCCAACCATATGGAACTTTTAAGGAATCTTAAAGAAATGTTCTAATATGTTTTTTTAGTGGATCCAACCATAGGAAACTTTTAATGAATCCCCTTGCTTGTTGTGTTTTTGAATTGATTTCCCTTAGCAAACCGGACTTTTGATTTCAATGACTTATTTGTGTGGTTTTTATTTATTATTATGAAAATATTGTGGTTTTATCTTCTGTCCCTTATCCCTTCAGTCATCAATATGTTCTTGAGCAGTTGGCTAGGAGTCGAATCGAAAGTTGTCACTTTGGTGTTTAAAGACCTATAGATTAAAATGCCCTACTTTTCTATGCATGGATGATGAGTGAAGGATAAGAATTTTCCCTACTGTCTATCCCTTACTTATCTTTGAGTTGATTTATTCATAGTTGAATGTTTAGTCTTTGCGCCTTCTTATGAACGTTTACATTTGCTGCTTGATTGATTAAAACTTCGATTTCTCTCTACATTTTTAATTTCTTGAACTTGGGTACATCTCTGCATTTTTATTCATAAACTCTACATTGTGGATAGATATTGAGGAGAGATGTCGACACGGGATTCTCCAAACATTGCTCGCAAATTCTCTAGACTCTCCCAAGAAGGAAGAACAAGAATTGCTTCTTCGACTGAGACTCTGAGTGACCAACAACAATCTTGTCAGAGAAAAATTTCAAACAAGTCTGCGAATAGATCAACTACAGAACCTGCTCAATCAAGTGTTATGGATGCATCCTTCTTAGATAGGTTGTGCATTAATACTCCTACACATAAGAATATAGGGAATACCTCTGGACAAGATAATATTTCTGGTAATTTTCTTTGATTTTGTTTATTTTTGTTGTATTTTTTTGTATTTAAATTTATGTGAAGTTAAATCTTGTAGTTACTTTCAAATGTGTGTGTAGACAATTAGTTTAGAGCAAGAGACAACAATGAAAAAGAGAGTGGTTGTCACGAAGATTCAAATTTTTTGTAGATGGTGAAGGTGGATTTAGGAGGCCGCGTTATCAAGAAACAAAAAAATGCATGCCTACGTCCACCTATCCTTCAAATGTTGGTGATGAACTTCCCTGGGAAGGGATTACTGAAGCAAGTGTTAAAAGGGGGTTGGAAAATGATTTGGTGGTCTTGGAACTTCCTCGCGAGAGTAAACAAATCTTGCAAATAGTTTTGCATTCATTGAAAAACTTAATGGACGTATATCAAAAGATGGGGCCAACCACTGAAAGTTTTGTCGATCTAATGAGGCGGCGAAAGTAAGGGATGATGGGTACTGATAAATGGGAGGCAGTAAAAAATAGAGTTTCAAAAGAAGATGCCATTTCGATGTTCAATTTAAAAGAGGGCCCAAAGAGGAAGATGTTGAGGGTGCAATATTTTAAGCACCCTGACACTGCAGGACATCTGTATAACATATTTTTGGCAGCATATGAGAAATTTTCGTGGAACGATGAGGTTCCACATTATTTTGCAAGACACTTTTTTACATATTTTTTCTTTCACATGCACCCTGATTATACTATTCTACCCTCCAAATATTATGGAACTGGTAAAGGACGTACATATTGTTGATACTAAGAGGGGGATGAATCAGTATCAAGTACAATTTTAAAAAAAAATCAACTTATACGTAAACCATTCAACTATATCCAATGAGCAATGAATAATAGTATAAGAGTTACACCAATACACCACAATACACCATGCACAATATATGGGAAATAATCAATAGTTATTGTTCAAGGGAAGTAATGACTTCCAAAGGTAGCTACAGCTTCCAAATGTAAAGGGAGGGATAAACCTCCAAGAGGAAGATGCAATCCTTCAATATCAAGAGAGGGTTTAACTCTCCATCATTTCCCCTTCCTTCCACCCAAGAATATATGAGAGATAATAAAATTTTACATTAAATCATCACTATCAACCAACTATCACATAGAACCTAATAATGCTTCCTGAGACTTCTTCAATATCTGCAATTCTTCAATTCTTGGAATACTCTGATCCTACAGATAATATTACTCAATGTATTCTCTGAAAATTCTCCAAGTTTCACTCCTTGAATCCTCCCCAAAAACAATTTATAGAAAGAATGGTAGACCTTTTTCAATTTAGGTTTATTCAGGAGACCAAACTTGTGCAGAATGCCCCGTGTTCAATATTTAACATCAGATTCTAAAACTCGTACACAAGAAACTATAGTCCGTCCTTTTTCCAATGTAATTTTTTCCATGTCATTTGGATTATATATGAAGAAGTTATAATTGTTTTACCCGGAACACCTGTTTATTGACTAGCTTCAGGACTAGTCAAAAACCCTATCTTCCACAGAGTGTATCTCCATAATTATAATGAATCAAGAGCTTAAACATTTACCACAAGTACCTTGAAATGTATTCTCAATACCATAGCAATTTCACCATCTAAATCGTTTTAGAAAAAAAGTTATAGCGAAAATGGTAAGATGACCTGAAAATAGCATACCTTAGAACACATCACCAAAAGACTTCATCCTCCCTTGAAATCTGACCTTCTTTACTTATGATTTCCTCTGAAATTCAACTTGTATATAAAATGAATGTATAATGATATTTATTTATACCATTTATTTCATTTCCTTTTAACATTATGGCTGACCTGACACTTTCTTATTTTGTAATTTTTTTCTTTAATTCTCTTCAGGGCCTACATGTACTTCCTTCTTCAATTCACTTTGTCATCTTCAAAAACTCATTTCTCCTCAACCATGAGGATCCACGTGACGTGCCACATACCACCGAAAACAACATGATGTATACTATCCATCCATGGGTGTTATATCTGCATGTGCATTTTTCTTCATGTCCAAATACCTTCATCAATCTTGCAGTCCAAAATCCATGACTAGGATTGACATCAATGACAACAACCAATCTTCCAACACATATGATCACAAAGGAGCATATCGAAGTGTGACATTGTCGACGCCTCCACAACCTTTAGTACCTCACCCAATAGGGGAATTTGATTCACATTCAGATTTGCAAGCTGCATCATAGGTTGGCAAAGAGGCCAAAACTGCAATCAGGGAAAATTTGGAAGCGATTTTTTATGGTGTTGATGTTGGCATGAACCATCAGTGAACGGAAGCTAATTCCTGGGCCACATTTTTTTATAAAACATATGTGGAATTAGATACCATGTCAGAAGAAGATATTTTGAAGTATGCAATTTTTTGTTGGGATGGTTGGAAGAAGGTCATTTAGAATGATGACTCGAACAACAAATTGATATGTGTTCTAGTTAGGAAATTTTTGACGCATTTTATGATAGTTTACTTTTAATTCTAGATTTAGATATCATTGTATCTATATAAATAATCAAGTTGTTATTGCCATTAATTGCAGTTTGGAGATATGTTAAATGAATCTCCAGTAAGTAAGGGACTTGATTCGACAAGTTTAAATTTGGATGGGTTGAATCAGGTATGTGTTTTCTAATAGTTGTTCAATCTCCACTCTTTTGAATAAGAGATCAACAACATTTATAATTTTGTATAATTGTGAACACATTGAATCCTAGATTTAGTTCTTAGTTGTGTTGTTCACAGATCCATATTCCATCTCCTACTACTTGGTTAGGCTTGTCTCAATTCTCATTGGGAGAGTTTGAAGAGGGTGGGAGTTCACAGGTATCATTTAATGTTTTAAAATCATTTAAATTTAATGTGTTATAATCATTTAAATTTAATTTTTCAAATTTTTTATTTTGAAATGTGTTATATAGGTTAATGTGGAGAAGAGAGTACCTGAGAGTGTGCTTGGGAGGGAGATTGGGATTAAGGAAGAAGTAGAAGAAGCACCCAAATTTGGGAAGGATGTGTCCATTCAGGATGATTAATAAATGTATGTTTTTTACTTTTATCAAATTTTTGTTCTCTCAAATTTTTAGTTTAGCCTTTCCTATTCAAGGCTTTGATCAATTATTTTGAAATATATAGAACCTCTAGAAAAGTTTTTCGTTGTCTTAAATGGTATACATTCAAACTTATTTAAGGTTATATCATGATGAAGACCTAATTTTGAACATGAACATTTGAATATTTGATAACAGACTCTATCCCACATCATAAAAGATAAAGTTTATAAATTTTCCTCGATTACATTCATTGTTTTCTTATCTAAGAATGATGTAGTATGGGCAAATTTTTGTTTTATACATACAATGAAATGAATTCCTTCTTGACAGGGTATTGTCAAACTCTTAACTAAATTGGTTACTAATAACAAAAATCAACATTCAATTATATTTACAAATAAGCTCACACATATTTTATATGTGAGCTAGCTCACACATAATTTCAAAGAGCATTTCACTATATCTAATATGAATACATCCCATTTAAATGGTTTTTGAGGAATGGCTTAATATACATGTGCATATTTGTGTTTTGTTCATGTACATGCAAGATTATATGAGAGCATTTATTCCACCGAAGAAAGAGGAGATAAGTATTTTCTAAAAGAATGATTTTTAAAATGGAGATTTGTGAACTTTTTTAGATAATAAGTAGTTTTTTAGAATAATGGATTAATATGGGGATTTATGAGTCCTTTAATTTGAAAGGGCGTCGTGGAATTTGATTATATTACCACTGCAGAAGAAGAGAGAAGTACTTAACTTCTAAGGAGATTAGTATTTTATTGTTGTGTAAATATGATCAAATAACATCACCTGGGATGATAATTTCTGAAGGATTTGGGACCTTATCCACAAGGAGAATTTCACCTGAAGGATTTTGGACTTTATCCACAAGGAGATAAGTATTTCATTGGAAGAATGACTTAATATGGATATTTGTGAATTTTCTTCATACACAGTTCTATATTTATTTTCAGATTATTATCTAACTCTAACTCACAATTTGTTTTACTAAGAACACAATAACATCACCTAGGATGAGAATTTCACCTGAAGGATTTGGGACCTTATCCACAAGGAGAATTTCACCTGAAAGATTTGGGACTTTATCCACAAGGAGATAAGTATTTCATTGGAAGAATGACTTAATATGGAGATTTGTGAACTTTCTTCATACACAGCTCTATATTTATTTTCAGATTATTATCTAACTCTAATTCAATTTTTTTTTACCAAGAATATAATTTTTCTCTTTAAATTTTTTTAAGATCTTAGATAAGATTTACAAATTGTTTAAATCATGTACTCTTAATTGGAGAGTAACTAGATCTTAAATTTGTTTAACTGTGGTTGGTTATATTATTATTTCTTATTGTTTATTTAATATTTAGTTACAATATATATGTTATTTGTTTTTTTATTATGTTTTTTATTGTTACAGATGTCTAAATTATATTTGGTGGAAAATATGTTTACAATATAGTTTGTGGGAAATAGTATGTCGAAGGATGACACTTAACTCTTTTGGTATGTATGTCAATTTTGTTTTAATCACAATTTTTGAATTATGTATTATTTCGCATGTTTGAATTGTAAATTTTTAATTTTTGATTTTTTTTTTTTTTTTTGCAGGTTTAAATTTCATGTATGAAGTGATCTATCTTAAAGAGATGGCTTAGAATCTAGAATTTTGGAGTTAAATGTCTTAGTTTTTGTTATCATCCTAAAATGAATGTGGAACTTATGTATTTTACAGTGTAACTATTCAGACTTTGATTATATATATATATATATATCATAATTTTAGAATTCAAAATAACAATTTATTGTCTCATATTTGATTTCTTAAAGTTGATGAAAAAAAAGTGGCAAAGTTAACTAGTAACTAATGTTTTGTATATTCTCATTTTTACAATGCATTAAATTAAGCATCAAACTTTTAAATATTTTCCTGCTATGTATTAATTTAAATGTTTCATTTTATGTTCACTGTGTACTGTCAAAAATATGATTCTATTGTCAAAAAGTGGCAAAGTTAACTAGTAATGAACTAATGTTTTGTATATT
>ML778686.1:1023185-1040293 GCA_009831015.1 Picea engelmannii | reverse complement strand
TATATATTTACTAAGTCCTATATGAGGTTTATTAATTGGCAATGTATTTTTTACTTGTTTTCCATGTTGCAGTTGAAACATCACAAGGCTATGTGGTGTAATGGTCATAAATTTCGTATCAAAATGTTGGATGATAAGATGAAGGTCACCAACATTTCCTCTAGAAGTGAAAGAAATCTGGAGGAAACTGAGAATAGGTACTATGGTCATTTGGAGGATATAATTGAGTGTGATTTTAGTTCCTTTAAAATAGTTTTGTTTGAAGTTAAATGGTACAGGCTACGGATGCATGAATGTGATCCTGAAAGAACTATTATTGAGCATGATAATGGATTTACCATGGTTAATACAAGGGCATTTGAACCGAGTACAGAGCCTTATGTTCTTCCAAGTCAATGTGAGCAAGTATTTACTTAGAGGTACTTGGTAAAGCAGGTTGGTCATATGTTGTTAGATATGATCCAAGAGGAAGACCAGTAAAGTATAATCATGTCGCCGAGGATGAAGATAATAACGAGGAAGAAGATCATGATTATGCATATCAAGAGCAGGTGGTTCATGTATTCTATGTTTCAAATGAAGAAGTTAAAGAATTTGATCATCCAAATGTAGGAGACGACAATCTCATTGACGATATCGATAACTATATTAGAGAAAATTACATTGATGATGATGTTGATAGGAATGAGCCTTTTACCAATATCGATTATGAACCAAATCCTGATACAGATGTTGAGCTGGATGAAGAAGAAGATGACTGATATTTAATTGTTGAAAAGAAGAGGTATGTGTTTATATCTTTTATATGATCTTTATATGCTTTTATTTTGTATAATATAGTATATGATACATGTTCTTTATAATTTCAAATTAGGTAATATGGGGAAATTGAGAGTAATGTGGGGGGGGAGGAATAATTAGAGATTCCACCTTCACGTGGTTGCCCTTGTTTAGTAGAGAATGAACTATTATCGAAACCAAGAGGAGCTCTGCGCGACTGCACCTAATCATACCAACGATGTAGGTATGTCCATCATCAATTCATCATGTAAACCATAAACCCTAATTTAGTGGGGTCATCAATTTTTCGGGTTTTAGTGTTCCCAGTGAATGGATGTGTTTTTGTTGACATCGAATGGGACAACACAAGTACCTTCTTAATTTTCTTCCTTCACTTGATGTGGGCCTGGTCATTCCGAGCCTTGAATTGAAAGTTTCCCCTAGTCTTAGTCATCACCCTTCATGACACTTTTCACCCAATGATCATTAGATCACAAGGTTGGAGGCATATGGGCATTAGGATCACGAGGCTTTATAACCCTACAGTAACAAGAGGCATTAATTGAACTTTGACTAGATTGAAAGGTGCGTGAAATTGAAAATACTAACAACCTAAAACTAAAAGGGATCAACACACAGACTGTCAATGAGAGGTGATTTGGCCATGGTGTGTAGGAATAGGCCTATCACCTTCAAAATTATCATTCTCCAAATATCTTATACAAATTTTACAAGGAAATTGTACTAGGACTAGACGCGGGCAACAATGACCTGTGAATGGGGCCAACGTTGAAATTTTTTCAAACTGTTTCTGTGTGCATTGAAATTTGACATGGATAGACTATTTGCATGCCTTAATGATATGGGAGGGTTTATGGACTCAAATTTGACTCACACATCCACTTTCTTCCATCATCAATTCATCATGTAAACCATAAACCGAAATTTTAAAGAAATAAGATTGACAAAATTGTTGGACCCTTTCCCTAATATAGCCTTGAACCCAATGTTGTGTCTGTTACTTAGATGCATAATACCACCAACTCCATTATTTTTAGGGGCATATTGACTAGATTTTCAAAATTACATGGAGCTCCAATTTGTCTTCTAGGGGTATGGGTTAGATTTCTTTGCACGTAGACTTTGGTTCCATGTTTGAAATTAAAAAAGTATGGAATTTCTTGAGAAGTGCATTAGAAAGGGGGAATGTACTTATCCTGGAAGGTTCCAACATTCTAAGCTAACTAGATGCCCCATGATGTTATTAAAGGGAGACATTTAAAGTATTTGAGTTCAAGTTTTAGTATCAATTTCCTTAGACATTATGCTTCTTACTTGTTGTAGCATCCATCTCACTCCAATATGGGACGGTTTCTGGACTCAAATTTGACTCACACGCCCACTTTCTGCCATCATCAATTCATCATGTAAACCATAAACCCTAATTTCTTCTATAAGAATATGAATTATATTTTCTTCTTTATTTTTATAGAGAATACACCTATTCGGTCCAGAATTCTTCCTCTTTTATAGAATTTCCTAAGTTAAGGCTTTGTTTCTTTATTTTCAACCACCTAAAAATTTCAGTCTTTAAAGGGGATATAATTTTACATTTATCTTCCATCACCGTTGAACTTCCTTTGGCCTACCAAGAGCATACATTTCTTTATAACCTAATTTTGGAGTATAAGTCTCTAAGACTAGGTTCTTCAACCAAACCAACTTATATTTTGTTTCAATGATTTGAACATGACTTAGCTTAATATTTTCTATGTATGATTCCCATTAAATCTTGTCCTAGCCTTCCAATCCTAACTACTCTATCTTCTACCAATCTTGATGCCATATAGAAGAAGTTTCATGAGAGATACTTTGTGCCAAGTTGAAAATGTTTTCTCTAATATAAAACATTGATCACTAGTTCTAAAAGTCAACTCAATAATATATCCTAATCCTTACACTTTCACATTTCCATAAAATTTAATAAATTTATTAGATTCTACTCACTTGCAATATATAACTTCATCTCCATTGAATATCATGAAATTATGTTGTGAATATCGTTTATTTTTTAAGTTTCATATTTATTAGGTTTAAGCAAAGCCATATTTAAAGATTTATCATAAATAAATAAAAAATTATTCAAGTTTAATGAGGAGGGGTTTTAAATGTTTCTCAATGTCATATTCATGTTAAACCATGTTAAAGGTATGTTAAACAATGTTGAAGATAACCATTTGCGATTAGAGTGTGCAAGCAAGTCTGCGAGGAGAAAGGGGATAGTCTGCGAGGAGACCAAGGGGAGCATGCCAGTATGTGAGGAGAAAGGGGATAGTATGTGAGGATACCAAGTGGAGAACGCCAGTCTACGAGGAGAAAGGGGATAGTCTCATGAGAAGAGAACAATGAGGAGATAGTCTGCGAGGAGCCAGGGAGGAGATATTCTGTGAGGGAGAGATAGTCTGCATGGAGTTAGTGGAGCACGCAACCAAGGGGAGTAGTCGAGGGCACACGTGAGGGCACCAAGAATGGTGAGTACCCTATAAAAATTAGCATTTGAATTCATTACAATTGAGCATTCCAACTTTATTGATTCATTTTTAATAGCCTATAGTCTATTATAGGTTTTCTTTCATGTGTTGCCTCCATCATTGCAACTATTTTCTCTTTGTTTTCACATTTTAGTTCACCCTTTCTTAAAATAGGTTGTTCAACTTTTGTAAATTGCCTGACAAACCCCAACCTAATTGCCCATTGCTCACAACTTTCATATGGTGTAGATCTAGGTACTTTTTACAAACATAGTTGATGCTTTTCAATAACTCTCATGTTCTTCCTTGCCATTGCAATAGCCCTACTAGTAACCCATTTTTTGTCACAACTTGTGGAAACCACCATGTTTGTAGCACTATCCACCATAAACCCATGCCTTTGCCTTGCAGGTAGTTTTTGTGGTTTGGCAAACCTAGGTTTGGTCCTTTGTTTATTTTGTTTTGTGATTCTCAATAGTTCTTTGGGATCGTGGTGTGTCTCCTTTCTCTCTTTGGACTTGTTGCATCCAAGCCTCTTGTCCCTCATCTTCCACCCCTCTTCATACTCTTGACCTCCTTTTTATCCTTTTTCCCATCGAACTAATTTTCATCCTCTTGATCCTTCATTTGGCCTTGCAATATCTCTACTACCTCTTATTACCCCTTCTTATCCTCTCAATCCTCCTCTTGGCCTCTTAGTCTTCCTTAAAACTCTTATTCCTCCTTTTTGTCCCCTTGGCCTACCTTTGACTCCTTATGGCCCTACTCCTTTTTCCTTCTTATAGTAGTCTTCTTGTTGGGACATTCCTAGTGCTCGTATGCTCTTGTTTATTATTTGTCTAGAGTGAGGTTTGTCTTTATTGTATCATCTAATTGCCTCAAGTGTAGTGTGTTTCATCAATGTTAGGTTTGTTTGAATGAAGCAACACATATTCATTGTTTTCTTTTCCTCAAAAGGGTGGAAGGTGAGGAAACCCATGAGTTTTTGTAGTTGTATGGATTGAAAAGAACCCTATTGATCATCTAGTTTCTAGTTCTCTCCTTTGTTCTCCAATGGGTTACTAACAACACAACGAAATTCCTCATCCTTTTTCCATTCGACGCATCTTGTATGATCATTTTCCCTAATGCAACCCTTCGATTAAATATAACATGGAAATAGTTTGGAGGTTACTTAACAAGTATAGCTACAAAAGATCTCAATAGTCATTATCAACACTCTATGTCAACTTGCCAACCACAAGTTAGTGTAGGTATGATTCACAACTTATCTTTATTTCATCTGTTCTACCTGGTTTCTTTGCCACCATATGCTTGTTAGTTGAACTTTGATTAATGCTTGGTTGATTACACTTAGCCATTTTTTTGTTTTTTTTCCTTGTTGTTTCTCTTGGACCTTTAGATTGCTTGAGCATATTATTGATTGTTCATTCCTTTTTCTTGCTTGGTTTAATTTTTCTTACTTGTGTGCTTATCCTACACCCCTTCACTATCTATAGTATGTTTCTCTTTTCATGATATATCCTAAACTTTTGTGATACTTGTTACCTCCCAAACATGCACGTCAAATGTTAAAAAGTCCTTTGAGAAAGTATACTTCTAGGGGCACTTAGGAAGGTTGCCCATTGTCACCTCAACAAATATTCCACTCACTTTAGGTTGGTTTTTTTTTTACACTAGGGGGGAAACCTTCGTAAAGAAATGTTTTTGATGTAATCTTTAAAATAAAATGGATGGTGGAATTTGTCAATACCAATGCCTATCCAATTGACCTATGGAGTTAGGGAAATTTAGAACAAGAGGGTTAGAATATGGCTTATAAGACGTATGTGAGCTATCATCGATGTGTCATAATTAGTCCAAAACAAATTTTCAGATGATGCAATAATAAAAGAGAGCCCTTCAAAAAGATGCACCATCACAACCAAGAAATTACAACCAACAATATTGTGCAAGTAATAAATAAAGAAGCTAGTAACAACTTGAACAATAGAGATGACAACAACAAGATCCTTTAATAGTTCAAGATTACATCAAGGATTAGGGAGGGTTTAACAACCTTGATCCTAATCTCTTCTTTTGGAACAAAATTATACATCTACAAATATTATTCTTGCAGAAAACTTATGTCAATTCTTGCAAACACCCTAATAATCCTCCTTTTTGGTCTCTTGCCTACCTTCGACTCCTTATGGCCCTACTCCTTTTTTCTTCTCATAGTAGTCTTTTTGTTGGGACATTCCTAGGGATCTTATGCTCTTGTTTATTATTTGGCTAGAGTGAGGTTTGTCTTTCTTGTATCATGTAATTTTCTCAAGTGTAGTGTGCTTCAGCAATGTTAGGTTTGTTTGAATGAAGTTGTAGAATTCCTGCAGAAACCCCGATAGATCTAGAATTCTAGTTAAATTGAACACATGCAATTTGTTGATATTCAAGAGATGAGAGAATTTTTTTTCTCCATAAATCATAGAATTATATTAATCGAAAATGAATATACATGAGAAACCATCCTCAAAAAGAAGAGAAGACGTGAATATATAGAATTTCCAACATAGAAATTCTAGTCAAAAAAAGCTAGAAATAGCTAAAATAGGTGTCATAAGCTAAGGGAGACCACATAGTTCGACCTAGACCACTAAAGATACATGTCACACACTCATTAATATCCACAAGATTCAAGTGATGTGCATTAGCTCACTTAAGCTCACTTCACTGACAAGAGAAGCAGTTCCAACTCACTTAACTGGCCCGAAATAGTAGTTACTAATAATAGTAACGGCAAAAATCATTAATTAAGGAATAAATATCTCACTCAAAGAGGAGGTGTGCATTCCAAAATAATAGATGATTTTTACATGGGGGATTTGGAATAAATCAAGGATAAATCAAGAATAAATCAAGAAAATCAAGAACCAAGAGTTGAGTCTTGATCTAAAATTAGCAGTTTTCCCTAAAATCTAGGGATGAGGCGCCCTTCTTCTCTATGTGGACAAATTAGGTGAAATAAAGTGTAAATGAATGTATTAACCATCATCTAGGAGTATAATCTAGGTATAAACTAATGTAAGTTAGGATTATGCTCCAACACCCCCCCTTAAGCCTAACTGTAATGACAAAAAATTTGAGTCTCGGCAACTTGGCCATTTTAGGTACTCATTGCATAAAAGAATTCCTCATGAAAATAGGAAAGAGGGAAAACCTTGTGGGGAAAAAAAAACCCCAAAAAGAGGAAAAAAATGTTGAGTGGCCAAAAGTGACCTACTCAGTTGTCTCCACCACTCCAAGCATAGCTCTCAGTTCTGAAAATTTCTTTTCAGTGAAGGACTTGGTGAAGATGTCTTGCAACCTTAGAGTGTGACTTTGGATCTGAACCAAGTGACATATAGAAATGTATGGGTAGAAAAGGTTCTGTGGCATCCAGGGCTTGAGAAGCCCC
The DNA here is from genome assembly GCA_009831015.1 of Picea engelmannii. Lineage (NCBI taxonomy): Eukaryota > Viridiplantae > Streptophyta > Pinopsida > Pinales > Pinaceae > Picea > Picea engelmannii. Next base: position 1,033,546 of record ML778686.1, on the reverse strand, counting down.
AAAAAACTGTGATCTAGTCCTTCTTGTATCCGTAGGATCACCGACTAGTTCACCCACATCTTGCAGGGTTTTCTCTGCCCAAGTTGGCAACTAAGTTGGAGAAGCCATGACCTGCTCCTCATCCTCTGTATAATACCTGAAAGGCTTCTCTGATGGCTGTTCTGAAGTGCTCAAAGAAGTTTCTGACTCCTCCTCATCAGTGACAACAAGTGGTTCCTCGGCAGGGTCTTCTGAAAAATCATGCTGTGATTCTTCTTCAAACTTCACACTTCGAGCTAGAATGAACTTTTAAGTGTGAGAGTCCAGCAATCTATATCCTTTGACACCTTCAGGATATCCAAAAAAAATTCATTCAACACTTTGAGGCTCCAAAGTCTTCCTCTTATCTGTCGAAATGTGAGCCCATGCTTGTGAACCAAAAATACGAAAGTGCGACACTTTCGGTTTCTTACCGGTCCAACATTCAAAAGGAGTGGTGCCTTTGAGTGATTTGTGAGGAACTCAGTTTTCAATGTATGCTGCATAATTAATAGCTTCATCCCATAGCTTGGGAGCTAATGATTTCGACTGTAGCATACAATTGACCATCTCTTTTAAGGACCGGTTTTTCCTCTCCGCAACATCGTTCTGTTGTGGTGTATATGGCACTGTGTGTTGTAGTTGTATACCTGCATCAATACAAAGTTGCAGCACATATTTGTTGACATAATCCCCCCCATTATCAGTACAAATTATCTTAATCTTACACCCAGACTCATTCTCAGCAAGTTCTTTAAATTCTATAAAGCATTCAAATACTTCCGATTTTAATTTCAAAAAAAATTCCCAAGTAAAGTGAGAGAAATCATCTATGAAGGTGAGTACATATCAAGCCTTATTGATTGAAGGTTGTGGGAATGGGCCCATAATGTCACTGTGAATCAGCCCAAGAGGTGAAGAATCTCTCTGTGCCTTCCCTTTGTCAAACTTTTGCTCTGGATTCTTGCCAAGAATGCATCCTTGACATACACCGCTTGTGAATTTAATAGTTGGCAATCCGTCTACCATGTTTTCCTTGCTGAGTTGATGCAAGTACTTATAGTTTAGATGGCCAAATATTCCATGCCATAACCTGTTGATATCATTATATTGTGACATAAATACAGTGCTAATAGATTTAAGAACAAAGTGGGAGAAGAAATACAAACGAGAACCATGATCTGCAATTCCATGTGCAAGCTGTGAGCCTGTGGAAATGTCGATAATCACTGCGGAGTCCGGAGTGAACTCCACCTTCCTTCCAGAACCAGAATGAGTGATCTGATATATGAAGAGAATATTTTCGGACAGTGAGGGAACATGAAGCACATTTTTGAAACAGCCCCCTTCAAGATGAACAATTCCTTCTCTGCACACCTTTGCAGGTGTGGCATCTCCCAAGTAAATCGGGGATTTGGTGCTTTCTTTGATGGAGGAAAATTCATCTTTTGATGCAGACATATGGTTCTATGCACCTAAATCAAGGATCCAAGCTGATGAAGTGGATGTGACAGCCATTAAATCATGACCATCTCATGCTCTCCTTCCCATTCTGTTATCATCTTTCTTCTTTGTGTTTTCGGGCACCATGAGATTGTGTTGCTACAATTGCGTAGCCATCTCATCGATAGTCTTCCTCATACAATTTTCTTCGGGATGAAAACCTTTGGAATAGTAGCTGCAAAGTGTTCTTTCCTTCTTCTTCTTCTTACCCTTAGGCTCAGAAGAGTTCTCTGAAGATTGTGTGAATCTCTCCTTCTTCGATTCAGGAAATTTACCCGTTCCTTTTTCCTTGTCTTTTCCACTGCTCTTTGGAGCATCAGTAGCCGCAAGTGTTTGGTTCTTGGAACACTTGATGGCACCCATTTGGAACAACTTAGCTTTCTCTTGAGTCAATGATGCAATGAAATCATTCAATGGAGGCATTTTCCATTTTTCCTGAGTCAATTTAGATGCTTGAAAAGACGACACAAATACGGAATATTCAGGGCCTAGTTTCGAGAGAATTGAAAGGATGAGTTGTTTTTCCCCTTTTGTGACTCCACATGAGTTAAGTTCAACGAGGAGGGATTTTAACTTGGTGAATAATTCTTGCAGGTTTCTTAAATGAATTGGACTTAGGGATATGAGTTCATTCTCTAGTTGATGCACTCTCATTACATCCTGCTTGCCGAATAGTCCTTCCAATGTGGTCCTGACCACATCGAGAGTAGTGGCTCCACTGACATGAAAGAGGAGATCTCTGGAAATTTATAGGCATATCAGACCAATTGCTTCATCTAATTTATTGAAATACTTTATCTTCTCCGCTGCAGTAGTCGGTTCTTTCTCCATTCCCATTGTTACCCGGTAAAGCCCTTTGCTTCGGAGGAGCAGAGAGATCTTTGTCTTCCATTCGAAGTAATTGAAAGGATTTAGACTGAGTTTTGTGGGCTAAGAGAGATGATCCATTGTTTCTTGTTGCACCTCCTGATGATCTATACCTGCAAATAAAACCATGTACAATCCACTAGATTCAATCTAGCTCTGATACCATGTAGAATTCCTGCAAAAACCCCGATAGATCTAGAATTGTAGTTAAATTGAACACATGCAATTTGCTGATATTCAAGAGATGAGAGAAATTTTTTGCTCCATAAATCAGAGAATTATATTAATCAAAAATGAATATACATGAGAAACCATCCTCAAAAAGAAGAGAGGAGGTGAATATATAGAATTTCCAATAGAGAAATTCTAGTCAAAAAAAGCTAGAAATAGCTAAAATAGGTGTCATAAGCTAAGGGAGACCACATAGTTCAACCTAGACCACTAAAGATACATGTCACACACTCATTAATGTCCACAATATTCAAGTGATGCGCATTAGCTCACTTAATCTCACTTAAGTAACAAGAGAAGCAGTTCCAACTCACTTAACTGACCCGAAATAGTAGTTACTAATAATAGTAACGACAAAAATCATTAATTAAGGAATAAATCTCTCACTCAAAGAGGAGGTGCACATTCCCCAATAATATATGAGTTTTTCATGGGGGAGTTGGAATAAATCAAGGATAAATCAAGAATAAATCAAGGATAAATCAAGAATAAATCAAGAAAAATCAAGAAAATCAAGAACCGGGAGTTGGAATAAATCAAGGATAAATCAAGGATAAATCAAGAATAAATCAAGAAAAATCAAGAAAATCAAGAACCAGGAGTTGAGTCTTGATCTAAAATTAGCATTTTTCCCTAAAATATAGGGATGAGGCGCTCTTCTTCTCTATGTGGCCAAACTAGGTGAAATAAAGTGTAAATGAATGTATTAACCAAGATCTAGGAGTCTAATCTAGATATAAACTAATGTAAGTTAGGATTATGCTCCAACAGAAGCGACATATATTCATTGTTTTCTTTTCCTCGAAAGGGTGGAAGGTGAGGAAACCCGTTATTTTTTGTAGTTGTATGGATTGAAAAGAACCCTATTAGTCATCTAGTTTCTAGTTCTCTCCTTCATTCTCCAATGGGTTACTAACAACACAACGAAATTCCTCATCCTTTTTCCATTCGACGCATCTTGTAGGGGTTAAAAAAAATAGATGAAGGAAACCTCAACTTGAATTGATTCCCTTCTTTCAATCCTCCTAAAGATATATTCAACTAAGTGCTTGGAGGGGAACTCCTTCTATGTTATATTTCGGAGTGCACCTAGGTCATTGCACACACACCTCATGTATGCTCTAGGTTCTCAACAGTTTACACAAAACTACACAATTTGAGTTGTGAACATAAACACATTGAGATGCCTAACAACTTAGCACAATGGAAAATAAACTAGTAATTGGATCATGCACAAATACATAGGAATTTAATACCCAAAAACAATTCTTCTTATATCCGTAACAATGGGCTCTCGTACCAGGGCCAATGGCCCAATTATTACATTAAAGAAAGATACCAAGAGCACTTACAAAACCCTCCTGGTTTTCGTGTCCAATTCTGGTCAAGTCCTTCCAACCTTATCCAACGTCCTTAGCTTAGGTTCCAAGGCTACAATTGACCTTCCAGCCCTTGACCTGGACCTCTCCTTGCTCACCAATCATCCCTATGCAACTTATCCAACTATGCAACTATGCAACTATATGCAACTTTATGCAACAATGCAACCTATGAAACTTATGCAACTATATCGCAACTATATTGCAATAATTTTGTATGCAACTATATGCAACTATGCAACATGCAACTTATGCACTTATGCAACTTTATGGAACTTATGAAACTTTATGCAACATTGTACCCTTTATGCAACTTTATGCAACTCGAGAGTGGGATCCTATCTGGGAATATTGTACCCTTGAAATCACTAAATCATGCATATACAATGTCAGATACTCATAAATACTTTTGTGATGCATTGTCGATCAAAATTGAAGAGTGTAGACCATGTATTTAAAACTATAGCCATTTCATGCCACCCACATGGCCCATAGAACATATTTAAAACTATGTGAGTCATTTGGTTGTTGCCCAAAATCCTGTGAGAAGTGACAAGCTATGAAGAGGTGGAAAATAGTTTCTTAATTCTCCTTGCACAAAGGATAGATGCATAGACCTTGTCAACTATTGTTTTGTATGTTATACCATATTTGGAAATTCACATATTTGGAAATTCATCACTTAATAGTTGCAACTTATTAAGTGATGAATTTCCAAATATGTGAAATTCCAGGATCATGGATTTCCAAACCATCGATCCACACTTGAACTCTTTGTTGGGTCTCAAATCCAGTTCTCCACTGAGCATCGGGGGATATATGTTGATCAAAAACTACTAACAAATTTGTATGCAACTATATGCAAATATGAAACTATATGCAACTATATGCAACTATGCAAATATATGCAACTTTATGAAAAAATGCAACTTATGAAACTATATGCAACTTGATGCAACAATGAAACTTATGCAACTGTATGAAACTTATGCAACTATATGCAACTTTATGAAACAATGAAACTTATGAAACTATATTGCAACTAAATGCAACTATATGCAATTGTGTTGGTACCACAAACGTATATTGGAACAATAACTTATCTTATTTTTTTAACGAGTGTAGGTACCACCAAATAGGTACTTGTCGGATCTATCTTCCTCGAGTGATGATCAAGATATACTTAAGAGAGGTTGAAAGTGAGACGTGTTGTACTAGATCTACCGGTTCTAGATCAACTAGATCTTAAAAGGTAAGGAAAAGATTTTGTAAACGCATGCAATTTTTTATTGCCAACAGAGGGTCATGTAATTATGATGCTGAGAGCATAGGTGACAATGAGTTTCCCTTGAGGTATAAACATCTAGTGCAACGATGGGCACCTAAGGAGCTACCTGAAGTGGACACAAATTTCTTCATCAGTGGGAGGATGTATCGCATTTCTCCTTTGTCCTTACATGGATTGGGGTTATTTTTCATGGATGGCATAAAGGTCGGCTATGGCACTGTAACTGAATTGATGGAGTATGTTGTACCATTATACAAATACAATCATTGGTTGATGTTGGTTCGATATACGCAAACTATGTGGAGACACTAAGTTGCTACAAATTATATACAACTAGTAGATAACAATCAAAATAAAGGGGCAACTATGTATATTGATGGAAGGCCAAAAGCTACTGGAAACATTGTGGTCTTTATAAATAGTACATGACAAGTGGAAACAACTAAGAAACTGAATTGCATATTTGAGGGGCGCGAAGGAAATCATATATTTGTATGTGCAACAAAAACAATAGTTCCAGGTGAAGAGTTGTTGATCGATTACAACTTAAATCAAATAGATGGAGGGGGTGCCTCTATGGGGGTAAATATCGTACATACCATTCAACTCAACCTTTGATCAATAATTGTTACAATTTATCGCTAAAATATTTCAATTTTTTACTGCCTATATTTCATTTTTCATTATTTATTTTCTGATATTACTGCAATATTTCTTTTTTTTAATCTTACAATTACTTTCATAACTCTTGTTGATTAATTTATTTTGTCAACATCTATCCAGGGTGACCATGAAATATCACAGGCTACATCTATCTAGGGTGACCGTGGAAAGGCACCCACTGTGCCTCAGCAGGTAAATGTTAAATACGGTAACAACTTATGACTACAACAACTAAATTTCAGAAATTTCATTATTTTTTTTCTGATATGACTGCAATATTTCATTTTTTTAATGTTACAGGTGAATTTCATAACTTTTATTGATTGATTTATTTTGTCAGCATTTGTCCAGGGTGACTGTGGAAGAAAATCACCCGCTACATCTATCCAGGGTGACCGTGGAAAGGCACCCATTGTTCCTCACTAGGTAAATGTTAAATATAGTAACAACTTATGACTACAACAACTAAATTTATGAAATTTCATTATTTTTTTTTTCTGATATTACTCCAATATTTCATTTTTTAAATGTTACGGGTGAATTTCATAACTTATGTTGATTGATTTATTGTGTCAACTTCCGTCCTGGGTGACCGTGTTTGAAAATCACCCACTACATTGGTCCAGGGTGACCATGGAAAGACACTCATTGTGCCTCACGAGGTAAATGTTAAATATAGTAATAATTTATGACTACAAAAACTAAATTTCTAAAATTTCATTATTGTTTTTCTGATATTACTGCAATATTTCATTTTTTTAATGTTACAGGTGAATTTCATAACTTTTGTTGATTGATTTACTGTGTCAACATCTGTCCAGGGTGACCGTGTCCGAAAATCACCCGCTACATATGTCCGAGGTTATCGTGGAAAGGCACCCATTGTGCCTCATTAGGTAAATGTTAAATACAGTAACAACTTATGACTACAACAACTAAATTTCTCAAATATTAAAGTTCATCTCATTAATTGTATTCATCAATGTATTGTGGAATGGTCAACGTGGGAACTCTCTCACTAAGGATATTGATGAGGATGAAATATTTTATTCGACTGACCCAATGACAACTGTAACGAAGGCCTTGAAGAAGGCTAACATAGAATATCTATATTTTCTTAGCAAAAGACCCCTGACACAGGAAGACGGGGCAAGAATTGTGGACCTACAAAATACAATAACCAATTTTGGGGTAAGTGGCATCTTCACATATTTTTATCAGCTATGACAATTTTATATCCTTTTTTTTGTTTTATATTTTGTATATGATCTGATAAAGTAAATTTTTTCGTTTGTAGGAGTTTTTAAACTGCGTGCATCAGGAACTTGCCAATCCTACAACTGCTATAGGTAGTAATGATGGTCCAATGAAAAAACAATGTCGACATAGCACAGTGAAAGTGAGGCTTTTTGAGCCTCCTGAGGTTCCCCTTGATTCAATTGATGAGCAAAATGATTTTGACCGGCATGACATGCCAAAGAATGGTGAGTCGAAGCCTGGGACTCCACATGACTCCAGAGAGGAACGTACTGTACATGGAGAGGAAACTATTATGCATGGAGCAGAATGAATTAAAAGCATCGAATCACTAGATGTCACCTTTCTGGTGGATGACGCATGTGTTCCGATCAAGATTCATAAGATTGCAGGTAATTGTTAATTAATTGATTCATGTTTTTCATGAAATTGAAATGGGCATTTGTTGAGATTATTATAAATTAATGGATAACACGTTTCTGCAGGAAACAATGTTTTCTATAGAAACTTAAATGACAAAGAATTGGATTTGTTTGGCCCCACCATTCACACACGGTGGAATGGCCAAGATCAAAAAAAGAAACATGATTTACTAGACCACATGGTAAACTTGTTCGGCAACACTTTCAACAAGAAAGTGGTTACAAAGTTAGCCTGCGAGAATTTAAAATATATCAGGGCCCAGTATAGGGAGAAATTGCAATTAGACCTCAAGAACGAGCGCCCTCCCATAGTTCCGAAGAAAGAGTGGAAGGCCCTAATAGAGGATGCAAAGGAGAAATTGTTTAAAAAACAAAGAAGACATCCACTAGTTGATCAAACAAGGTACAACACATGTCATATTATTAGTGAAATATGATCAATTATATGTTTCTTTCCTATTTTAAGTAACAATTTCGATATCTAATTTTTTTCAAAAATTCCATATGTAGGCTACCAGACACCTCCAAAGCAACCAAGGCCAGAGTGGAAAAACACGGCCAACATAAACTAGGCCAGGGTGGCTATGGAAAACTAAAATCCTGAATCATAAGATTTAAATGATTAACTGTGATTAATATTTATTTAATAGTAGTGAACAAATATATGTTTTTGTTATTGGTATTTTTAATGGTGTTATGCATTGTAGTTAAATATGTTCGACACTTCTGCCACCGAGGAGGACCTAAAGCTTGGTTACAAGCACAGTTTTAAAAGTGTGATTGAATATAGAAAAATCTTGGGCCAGACTCCTATCTCCCTAGCCATGCAGGTAAATCAAATGAATAAGGAAACCGTAGTAGCATGCTTGTAAAGTCTATTCATATTTTATTATATCACCCTTAACTAAGTATTTATGTTTGTTTTCAAGCAACAGTGCTACTGCAATAGTGAATCTAGCAGTATTCAGCAGAAACCACGTCATACAAGGGTGCACATGTCAAATGATAGTGGATAGAAGAGTACCCATTCTGGTATATATGCTTCAGAACTAGAAATATTTATTGTGATTGTAGATATTTATTTCCTGACTTATACTTATATATTATCTTCTCAAAATTGAAGAGCATGTAGATTAGGAGGGTGAACTACGAGAGGAACCAAGTGGACAAGAAATTAATGCACCAACTGTCACAGCTACACAAATAGGTAAAGAGCAATAGTGTAATGTTAATCAAAATAATGAATTAGTTATTTCAATTATATTTCAACATATCGATATGATCATTTTTTGTTGTTGCACTTCACGACCCTGAAAACATGCCTCAACGCCCTTCTCAGCGATGTACCAGAAGTATGGTACATGAGTGCATGGAAACACAAACAATAGAAGGATAGGGCACATGAAATACAATATCCTTGGATGATTATGATACCCCAATTGTCAATTTTATGAATGTAAAAAAACATAAATCAAAGAAAAATTAGATGTATAAATTCATGACTTCTATTTGGATGTTTATCGATGTTTATATGTTCATATGCTTCAATGTTTATATGTTCATATGTTTTGATGACTATCCTAGCTATGCATGAATGTCTATATATTTTCTATATAAAGAAAATCATTTGTTGGGTATGGGGAATTGAGAGCGATGTGAGGGGGGGAGAGGCCATATGAGCTTCCACCTTTACATGGTTGGCCCTGTTCAGTAGAGAATAACCTATTATTGAAACAAAGAGAAGCTCATTAAGGTATGTGACCACTTAATTTTTTTCTAGATTATTTTACATAACTAAATGCATGTTTATTTGCTTATATATTATTTACTCTTATAAAGAATTTGTCTTTTATGATTCATGCAGGTCTTGGTGATGGAAATTCATCTCTTGGAAAACTCTTATCAATTTGTATGGGCTAATGGATCTGGCAAAAGGACAATGATAAGGTAAGGGTTTTGAAGTGTTTTTTAAAGTAGTCTTTATACTAGTAAAAGTTCACAATCCTCATGAAAGGATACAATTTCATTTTTGGTAGAAAAGCATCAATTTGTTTAACAAAGTATGAATCATAGATTGTGGGAAAAACCTTTTTTTGTATTCTTACATTGACCAATACAACTATAACATATTTTTAGTACAAAATCTTAACCACACACACACACTTATATGAACCCTAAGTAAACAAATGATAGAATATAAAGGGAGAATATGTACTGATAGGAGTGAATGAAGATAATAATATGAATAATGGAGTGAAGAGTGCACTCTAGCCTTGAATTGAATGATACTTGCATCCAACATGTCTCATTGTAATGTATGTTGTGATAGTTGTGTCTTCTCACTATAATGTATGTTTTTATGTCCATCATGGGATTCCTAGAGCACCACCTATCATTCATGATCCAACACATAGTAGTCAAGAATCCCATCCATTTCTAATGTGTGCAAGTACCGTATGATTAATTAAAAAAAAATATCCTTAATTATGAGCTATCAATCTTTACTATCACCATATTCTTCTAGTGCATGTATATTTATATTTGAAGTTTTGAATATTAGTGAAGAATTCAAGAACTACAGCTTCCATGAAAAATATATCTACATTCAACACTTTATGAGCTATCCCAACATTGTTCCAATTGTGGATTTTCAAGAGGTGATTAGGTCCCACATTTTATTTACCTAGTTTAACCACCACTTCAAAATCAAACTCCTAAAATAGTAGCAAACAT
>ML778686.1:1004745-1022857 GCA_009831015.1 Picea engelmannii | reverse complement strand
CCTCATAGTTTCCATGACTTGAACTTTCAAAGTCTTTCGAATCATATCAATATATTGTCATAAACATATCCAATGTTTATACCCTCTATTCAAACATTATGTGTTAAGTTATGTGTTCCATAAACTTTGTGGCATTAGTTGTGCCATTAAACACTAGTGGATCTTTAATCTCTACATGAATCCAATTAATGGAATTTGGTAGTGTGCATATTTGTGTCAATTAATTCTCATACTCCCTAGGCGTATGAGAATGCAAAAATGAAACTTATGCAACTATATGTAACTATATGCAACTTTATGCAACTATATGCAACTATATGAAAATATGTAACTTATCCAACTATATGCAACTATATGCAACTTTATGCAACAATGCAACTTATGCAACTATATTGCAACAATTTCGTATGCAACTATATTGCAACAATTTTGTATGCAACTATATGCAAATATGAAACTATATGCAACAATGCAACTTATCATGTTTTTTAGTGACTATATGTAACTTTATGCAACTATATGAAACTATGAAACTATATGCAACTTATGCAACTATGCAACTATATGCAACTATGCAACTATATGCAACTTTATGCAACTATTTGCAACTATATGCAACTATATTGCAACAATTTCGTATGCAACTATATGCAAATATATGCAACTATATGCAACTATGCAACTCTATGAAACAATGCAACTTATCATGTTTTTTAGTGACAATATGCAACTTTATGCAACAATGAAACTTATGCAACTATATGCAACTATATGCAACTTTATGCAACATTGCAACTTATGCAACTATATTGCAACTATATGCAACTGTGCCGGTACCACAAACGTATATTGTCACGATAACTTATCTTCTTGTTTTAACGAGTGTAGGTACTACCAAATAGGTATATGTCGGATATATCTTCCTCGAGTGATGATCAAGATATACTAAGATATGTTGAAAGTGAGACGTGTGGTACTAGATCTACCGGTTCTAGATCATTCAAGGATATATACCAAAGTGATATCATTCAAGGATATATACCAAAGTGATATCCAATGTTTATACCCTCTATTCATACATGATGTGTTAAGTTATGTGTTCCATAAACTTTGTGGCATTAGTTGTGTCATTAAACACTAGTGGATCTTTAATCTCTACCTGAATCCACTTAATGGAATTTGGTAGTGTGCATATTTGTGTCAATTAATTCTCATACTCCCTAGGCAGCCCAAAATTAATTGACACTTTGGAATAAATGACATAGGAGAATACTATTCTCCAACTCAAATTTCCACTAGCAGTTGGATTAATGTAGTCTTCCAACTATCCTATGGTGAGATTAATGTAGTCTTCCAACTATCCTAGTCATCCAATACTCTTCTATCTATTTAACAAATGTATTTCCCTACATTAGATCCAATGGATATACCATCCAATAACCCTTCTTAACAAATGACATCATTATCAAATTCCCAATCAATCTATTACAATACTAGGTATGGATATTTGTCATCTACTATGTCAATGAACTCAAAGTAAGCATAAATATTCACACAATCGAGATAAAATTCCATCTAGCCAATTTGGCAATGGGGAAAATGTGTGATTGGTTCACCAACTACCACTACATCAACAAGTGGACCCAATTTGGTCATCCCATGAGTTCCCATGATTACTTCAGTAGGATGTTAACATCCAACCCGAAGTTGAGAATAAATTCTCACACTTCATATCATTGAATCAATGCATTTAAGATAAATTATTTTCCATACTTTGTTCACTAGACATGGTTTAAGGGCCTATCTTGTGCCTCTATTGGTGACTCAAAAATCGTCGCAAGGACCTCCCTTAACTTTGTTGTGGATTTATCATTGTCTATTATCTATAGAAAAAATATCAAAAATTCTTTGACTTCATCTTCCACTATATATACTAGTAGAATCATGCATTGGCTTAGTGGTCAAATTATGGAAGGTTTTCTATTTCTTGCATTCATAGTAACTATGTTTCTAGCATTCATAGTAACTATGTTTTTACAATCATGTGTATTATGTATTGTCTTTTGGTAGTACCCACATCAAGGATGGTGAGGATATAAGTAATTCATTTCAATATACCCCACTTCATAATAATTATAAAATCATGGTGGGAAATGATCCACTTAATTCCATAGAGCCCTATTACCTTAATTCTAATTATGTCCCCCATCCATTCCCATGGTTGAATCCATTGTTTGGAAATTTATATGTTAGATTATGTCTCTTCTAATTCCCCTTGGAGACTCTTTTAATGCCAAATCATTTGGCCTTCTACATTCCAAACATTTATTCTACCTAGACTGTTATTGGATAAATATCACCAGTATGGTAACTTATATCTCCCTAGGACCTACCTATTGATCCTAGACATACAATGGGGATAGACTTGTAATGGTTTCCCTATATGCCAACAAATTATTTTTCTTTTAACCAAGAAGAATAGTAAGCATACCTTATGACCAATTATTTCCTCACATATTTGGTTGATGCACCTCCTAAGATCCAGCTCCAGCTCCTATAATATGCTTCCTACACACAAGAAGGAAAACAACTATTGATCTATTTTCTCTCCTAATGTTACAAAAATCCAATTCACTAGATCTATCCTGATCTATTTAACATGAGATCAGATCTAAGCATTTGCAAATCAAATACAAACACATTTAGGGGAAACCAGTGATCTATTCATTAACATGTAGGAAACACATCAAACATAATACCTTGGATGTGAAATCATTTCTCTTTTCTCCGTGCTCCTAATTCTTCCTCAGCTTCTCAATCTGACTAGGAAATTTGATTGTAGTCGTTGTGACTGGAGAAACACCTCTATAATTGGACAGCATAACTCTGCAAAATATTATTCCCCCTCTTTCTCAAGACTTTCCTTCTTTATATATATCCTTGGAAGAGGCTTGGGAGAGCTTCTAGATCTTATGGAACCCATTGGAAACTCGAATGTTATGATTTTCTTGCCCCATGCCACAAATATACAACTGATCCCTAGCTTACCTCTTCATAATTTTGCAAATCTAGAAGGTTGCAGGGATCATCGCTTGTTGCATTATAAATGACCAACGACTATCATCGCATGTTTTCTCCTATATTCCACGTGAAGACCTTAAAAAAATCCCTAAATCCTGAGCAAGAAATGTATTTTGAATTTCATCTTCTGTTGGATTCCCTTCTGGCATGTAGGGTGGAAATTAAGACTATAACATATACTACTAGCTATTCTACTTCCCATCAAATTGCATTACTCCAAGTGAAATATTTTCTATCTCCCCTTCATCATGTGTGATTCCAACTCATTTATAGTGGTATGTGTTACCATTTGTTGGCATTAATGTGAGTACCCTGACTTCAACAAGTGCAATCATCCTTCATTTAGGGTGGTGTGAGAAACTATCACCTAGAGTAGTGTGATCACGCTTAATTTCAAAACATTGTGATCACACTAGCTTGATTTGGTGTGAACTACCCTTCGAGTTAAACATTTCCATTTCTTTTCATTTATATGGTATCATGTACCTTCATTTGAATAGGGTGATTTACCTTTACTTGAATAGGTTTAAGTGTCTTTGTTTAAACAAGTGCTCCATTGTTGTGATCTACCATTATTTCAAAGCGTTACAACATTTTTTGTGGGAACGACTTTGATTTCTTTCATTCATATGAGTGTGAGTAACATTCATTTTTTTGGTAAGGGAATGAATCAACCAAAAGGCTACAAGTTCCTCATCCAAAAAGCTACAAACATAGTTGTTGGAGGGTGTGAATGCCTTTAACCTCATGTTGTGATTATCCCTTCACATTAATAGGCTAAATTTGATATTCAAGGTAATTATTGTGACCAGTCTATATTAATATCAATTAATGGTTGTGAGTGCATTGAAGTGGATAAGTAAAGGGTTGGCCCACTCTCACAAGGATAGTGATAGATTTAAAAAAAACACATCTCCCATATTGTCCCCCTGGGAGGAACCTACCAGATTGTTTTTTACCTCTAGTTCAGAGCCCCAATATCTCAATTAAAACCATTCATTCAAGGGAATGTATTTTATATTCCCCTGCATCCCAAGGTGCCTTGGGTTTCCCTTTTGGTCCACTAAGAAAGACCCTCAATAAGTCCCAAAAACCCCTCTCATAATCCCTTCTCACATAACATACCCTTTGAAGGGTCAATCACACATGAAAATATTGAGTATGGGTCAATCATGAATCCCAACATCCAACTTTTCATTTAGATTTTTTTTTTTTAACTTAAAGGAATCGTGGCAATATCAACGATAGTTCATCATAAGGAAATGAATTTTTTTTGGCCAAGCGTGGCAATATCGATAAAAGTTCGTCGCACTTTTCCACTGTTTTGCGTCGCACATATAGCATCTGCATCGTAAATTTTGTCTCTACCAAACGTTTTCGTCGCTATTGCAATGCTTTTTCATCGCAACTTTCCACAGTTTTTTGTCGCACGTATGGCATCTGCATCATAATCTGTTGGTAAGTTTTTTACTTTGGCACAATTGTTCGTCCCTATTGCGACGAAGTTTCGTCGATATTGCCATGCTTTATAAGGAAAACTTGGAAGGATAATTTCATCGTTGTTTCCACGAAATACTAGTTCGTGGATATAGCGACGAAAAAATTTCCATGAAAAATAATCTTTGATTTCGTGGAAAGTGCGACGGATATGTGTGGCAATAGAAATGAAAAACCATGGCAAATTTGGTCACATGTAGTAGTGCCTCATTTTCCTGGTGGATATAGTGAATCCCTTTTCGATTGATGTCTTGTATAAGTTCCTCCAACAGTAAGGTTGACCCCCCCCCATACCCAGGATGTGGTCTCTACCGATCAAAATAGTGTGCCCCGTACCGACCCTCCAAGCAATCCAATGAAGAAGAATATGCACTGATTTTAGTAAATAGGACCAGGATTTTGATCCTTTTGTCAATGATGTGTTGACAATACGAAACCATCTATCCATTGAAACATATGGAAAATATTTGGATTTTAAAACCCAGTACCAGAGACCATAGTGCATCAAATCCCTCCAAAGGGTGTTTTTTTCCATTTCTCTGCTAAAACAATGAAGGTTTCTCAGTCCCCACCCCCCTAATATCTTTGGGCAAGCAATGAGGTTCCAATTGCAAAGATGGAAGCTTTTTTTCTTCCTGCATCTAGACCAAAGGAAACCAAAAATAAGTTGTCGGATCCTAAGGAGGATTGTGGCTGGTATGCTTGATAAGGCCAACCAATACACTTGTTGACTCTCAAGAATTGATTTTATCAAGACTAAACGGCCCCCAATAGATAGCCACCGGTTGCACGAGTGTCTTATTCTCTTTTCATATTTTTCTAAAAGCCAATACCAATCCTTAATTTTGTACCTGCCCATCTTCAGAAAATATACAAGATACTTGAATCCCTCTGCCAGATCCTGAATTTGATAATGAAAGTTTGATTTTAAATCATCAAGAATCTGTTGATTAACACCAAACTGCAAGAAAGTAGATTTTTGTGCATTGATTTGAAGGCTCGTTGCACTGCATAAAAGATGCAATACTTTTCTAATCTCCCGCCATTCCTCTATGGAATATTTTGTCATGATTAGGACGTCATCCGCAAATAAAATATGTAGTATTTTAATGCATCTCGAAACCTTGATTTCGGTCATAAGTCCTTCCTCTTGTCTACTCTTAATGTTGGATCATGTTGTCATTGATGCCAATGGTTTGATTGATTGATGTCAAGTGTTTGATTGATGTCAATGGATTGATTGATTGATTGATGAACAATGTAGATGTATTGTCCTTGATGAGAATGATAGATGTCAAGTGGAAACGAAGAAATGAAGATAGATCATTGATATGATGCATAGATGAAGATAGATCAATGAGTTGTGATTGATACATTATGAAGATGGAATCCTTGATAAATGATGCACAGTTTGATTGATTCAAAGATGAATCATTATAGTCTTATCATGGTTGATAAAGTGTACAAATGGATGAACTCCAAAGTGGTCCCCTTATGGTGAAAGCCCTCACGGGAAGACGCTTTGTGGATTGAGTTATCCTAGAAGAATGGTTGAAGGACCCATGCTTGTATGTGGAATAATGACATGGATATAAGTGAATTTGTTGGTGAAACTATCCTAGATGGATAGTGCTTGTCATGCCATTTCCGGTGGTATGTAGAACGTCACATAACTCCTCACAATTTGAGAGTTATGGCCCTATGAAGTTGAAGGACCCTCATATGAAGGCTTGAAGCCCCCAAAGTTCAAAGAAGTCAAAGTTCCTTAAAAGAAGATATCATTATTTAAATGATAAAGTAAAGTGACAAAGTCAAGGTGGATTATTTAAATAATAAAGAGAAGTGACAAAATCAAGATGAAATATTTAAATGATAAAGCATTCGAGAACTTTCTATTTATGGAAAGTGGTTAACCCTAAAATAAGGAAAAGAGGTTAAGTAACCTAGAGAAATGGGTTAAGTAACCTAGAGGATGAAAGTATAAATAAGATAGAAATGGTCTCTTGCAAAACATCGTCCGTGTGGATCAATGGAGAGCTTCTTGTGGGAATATATTTTGGAGTATTGATGGAGAGCTTCTTGTGAGAGCATTTTGGTGTGGATCTCTTGAGCATGATTGAAGATCTATTCTGAGAGAGAGGAGATCAGGAGAATCTCATGGACGCATTGAGTTTTCAGCAAGTCTGATATCATGACGGCGAAATTCTCGAAATTATAGAAAAACCCTATTTTCTGGTGCGTACGTGAGTTGTCTGTGTATAGGGTGTGTATACGCGAGTTGTATTTGTACAAGGTGCATATAGTACGTGGGATGTATGTGTATAGGGAGCGTACATGTGGATAAAGTCATGGATATTTGTGTTTGAGATGATGACAAGTTGTTGAAGACTAGAGTAGGTTCCAGATCTGCATTCTATGGACTCAAATCTGTCACTAAGACACTGGTGTGGTTACAATATTGTCTTGATGGATACTATTGTTTGTTGTGTTGTGAATGCTTAGGGAATTCTTAGTATGGTTTCTATGATGTGGTTTATGTTGGTTGATGGAGTGAGAAAAACTCATATGATTAAGTACTAATATGATGGCTATAGTATGTTGATTGCTTATGCATGATTGAGTAGCATTCATATTGATTGGTTGTGGAGAATGAGTAAGCTATTGGAGAGCTTGGATGTGTTGTGAGTGGCTGGTGGTTAGTTTGGATAGTGAGACAGAAGAGAATGATAAATTGGTTGCAGAGGATCTGATTTGATCTTGAAGGATAAACCCTAATAGCTCAGAAGGTATACGCAGGTTGTTGTATACACTGGCCTCATACATATGCAGGTTGTAGTGAGCCAGAACATGTACACACATGGGATTCACTACTGACAGGTCGCGTACCTATTGCAGATTGATATATGTTAAGGATTGTTGCCTCATCTCATTTTTTATTGAGGTTGTAAGTTGAGTCTTGCATTATAGAGTTGGTGCTCTTGTAGAGTTGTACTCTATTCAGTTGTTGCTGAAAAACCCCAAGGATTGTAGTCCGTAATAAAAAGAAAAATTGTACATACATCTTGTGTTCTTTGTGTTCCTCATGATGATGACTTGTTGATGATATATTGTTGATATATGTTGTTGATATATGTTCACATATAACTGGCTATAAATGAAAACAATGAGTAATGAGTAAATGTTGAATACTAACTAATAAGTTTTGTGTAAGAGGGAAGTTTTGGGAAAAAGATCCCCACACTCATTCACCCCCCCTCTAAGTGTGGTAGATGTGTCCAACAATTGGTATCAGAGTGGGCCTTCATTAAGATCCTTAACAAGCTTGAATGATATCCATAGACACACAAATCCTTGATGAGGAAAACGATTCTACTTGGAGAATAGAGATGAGAGTGTATTTGAAGACAATGGGAGAAACTATTTGGAAGGCAGCCATTGGTGGATCAGTTCCATTGAAGAACAAGTCAAAGTTTACAGCTCAAAGAGAAGGAAAGAAGAATAATGCATTGGCTCTCAAGACCAATCTTAGTGGACTCTCAAGCCCTATTAAAGAAATCATGGGACAATGCACCTCCACCAAGGATCTATGGCTAAAGCTAAAGGAGACATATCAAAGCAAGAAGGAGAAGGAAGATATTGAAGACCACTCCATCAAGATTATCAAAGGTAAAGAATCATCAAAAACCATTGATTGTATTATTTCTAGATGTGATCTTGAAAAAATTTCAAATGAAGACAAAGAATCAAGTGATGATGTTAGCAAAAATGAAGATCTTGGAGACATTTCAAATAAAGGAAAAGAATCATGTGATAATGTTGGCAAAAAGGAAGATCTTGAAGATACTTCAAATAAATGTAAAGAATCTCCAAAGACTCTTGATTGCAATGATTCAAAATGTGATGATGTTGAATTTTTCTCAAGTGAAGAATATGATCTAGAAACAGTTTGTGTAAAGTTCAATGATAGTTATCCCATGGAAAAAATAGAAGAAAATCTATTAGAACTTCAAAAAGAAGTTGAAGAGGGTTTATATAGATATAGAAGTGATCATTATTATACACACTATAACTATCTTTAGGATAACACTAAGAAGTTTCTTAGGAGGAGTCAAAGGTACATATTGAAGTTAAAAGGAATGATCAAAGAACAAGAAGAGAGCAATAAGACTAAACTAGAAGAAAAAGAAGAAACCACAAGACTTAAGAATGAAAAAGAAGATATGAAAGTAGATGATGAGATTAGCAAAAGTTTTGAAACTATTGTCCATCTCAAGACCCAAATTGAAGAATCCAAAAGTATAGAGGAATTATTGAAGAATCAAATAATTGAAAAGGAAGAGTCATATTGTAAGTTATAAGCTGAAATTGTTGACCTTAGAAAGAAGGTACAGAAGTCAAACAAATTCTTGAATAGCTCACTAATCTTGGATGAGATATTGGAAAGTCAAAGATCACCATATGATACATCAGGTCTTGGATACAAAAAGGAAGCTACACATGTTGAAGCAAGCACCTCAAAGAAGCATGAGGTAAGTCCATCAAATAAGGAAGACAATGTTACAAAGCAACCATCTACACAGGGAAAAGAAAATTTCAAAAGAACAAAGCAAGGAAGACATCAAGAAGATATCTTTGGGACACCAAAGCAAAGGTATGAAAGTATTTTTCATGGGCATTGTTATTCATGTAATGAATATGGTCACGAAGCTTTTGAATGTAGATCTTATGAAAGGAGATATAATGGAAGATTCTATAACACCATAATATGTTGGAGATGTGATCAAGTAGGACATATTGTTGTTCACTGTAACACCATGAGATGCTACAGCTATAGTGGATTTGGCCACAAATCCCAGGAGTGTTGGAACACAAGAAGAAATTCCACGATAAGGACTTTAAATAGCATGGCTAGAAGAAGGAATGAAGTAAGGAAGGGATACATCTTTGAAAATATGGATGCTCAGAGCTCAAGTTCTGAGGAGCAAGGACACCTACAGAAGTGGGTGAAGAAGACAAAACAACCAGAATAGAAAGAAAGTCTGAAGGGAAGCTCAAGTATGTCATCTAATGAGGTATACGCAAGTGACAGTGGTATCAATCGCATACATACGCAGTCTGACCTTGTATAGGTCGCGTACATACACGATTTGTCTGTGCAGTAGGACGCATATATGTGAAAAATCCTTGGGAAAAAGGCAATGCACAGGGGTTTCATCTTGATGTGATGGGATAAATCTGTGATGCAGGGTGTGGCATTGTTTGTTGCAGGTTCTGACACTGTTTGCTGCAGGTTTTCATGAGTCTATATTGGATTATGTAAGGTGAAGATGTAAATTAAAATCTCAGGTGCATGGCACTAACCCATGAGTATGGAATGATGCATTTTCTATTGAAAGAACAATGTTGGTTATAACGGTGAAATTATGGCACCTTGGTTATGTGATATATCTTGATGATGTATTGGAAGCTTACTTGTTGGAAAACTTGATGCATGCATTTGGCATATGGATGGGCTACGCATTGGGACATGTGGTTGGTAATATTGATGAGGTGATCATGGTGTACATATAGTTGATTCATTATTGGTACATTGGTAGAGGCACCTACTAACAGTTTGATTGGCACATATCTTATGGAGGATTTGGCATACATGTATGGGGATTCATCATATTGTGGTATTGGTGCATGGTGATGTACTTTATTGGTACAAGTGGTGATACATGTTGATATATATAGTTGGTACACTCATAGATGGCATTGGTATTACTTGATTAGCACAACAATTGGTATTTGTTTGAGATACATGATTGTGGCACTTGGTTCATGGTAGAGACATATCATGAGTGATATGACACATGGTTTGCATATTGGTAGATTCACATGGTTGGCATATTGGTATATGCACATGGTTGGCACAAGGTTGTCACATTGGTGGATGCACATGGTTGACACATTGGTGGATGCACATGTTGGCATGTTGATAGAGGCATATACATTCCATGGATGATATATTTTGGCACATTGTATGATATTGGTGTACATGGTTGATGTACATAGGTTTTGTGCATGATGATCACACCTTTTTGTACAGGATGCACTTGGTTGATATTTTTCTCATGATTCTTTATTTCATTATTGACATATCTTTTTCTTCATAATGCTTGGTATGGCATGAGTTTGATGCATGAACAGGTCCAAGGATCGTCATATGGTAGAACATTGTTCATATTGCAGAGAAGATAGGGGGATACATACCCCTAGAGGGAGTCATTCTTCTTCCCATGATTATAGGAGGAGATATTTATCAGATCCATACCTAGAAAAGAGCCCTATATTTGTAGAAAGAAGCACATAGGCATAATTCCAAGGGGAGTGATGGTCACAGGGGGAGTATGAGCGATGTATCTTCAACATTCCATTAGAGTGATATCCCTTGTTCAAAAGGGGAGAGATTATTTAGAGGAATATCAAAGACATTCAGATAGGGAGAGCAACCTCAAGGAGAGTTCAAGCAAGGGAAGCAACCCCAAGAGGAGAATGGCCCTTTGCCATTGATGTCAAAGGGGGAGAGATAATCACATTGATGTGATATGTTTATTGATGGGGAGAGATAGTCACATTGACTGTTGATGTAGAGCATGCCTTATCTACATGTTGACATCAATAATTGGTAATTGGTGTTGATATCAATGTTGGTATTTCCATCAATGCCAAAGGGGGAGATTGTCGAATCATGTTGTCATTGATGCCAATGGTTTGATTGATTGATGTCATTGATTGATGTCAAGTGTTTGATTGGTTTCAATGGATTGATTGATTGATTGATGAACAATCTAGATGTATTTTACTTGATGAGAATGATAGATGTCAAGTGGAAACCAATCAATGAAGATAGATCATTGATATGATGCATAGATGAAGATAGATCAATGAGTTTTCATTGATACCTGATGAATATGGATTCCTTGATAAATGATGCATAGTTTGATTGATGCAAAGATGAATCATTATATTCTTATCATGGTTGATAAAGTGTACAAACTGATGAACTCCAAAGTGGTCCCCTTATGGTGAAAGCCCTCACGGGAAGATGCTTTGCGCATTGAGTTATCCAGAAGAATGGTTGAAGGACCCATGCTTGTATGTCGAATAATGACATGAATATCAATGAATTTGTTGGTGAAACTATCCTATATGGATAGTGCTTGTCATTCCATTTCCGGTGGTATGTAGAACGTCACATAACTCCTCACGGTTTGAGATTTATGGCCCTACGAAGTTGAAGGACCCTCATATGAAGGCTTGAAGCCCCCAAAGGTCAAGAAGTCAAAGTGCCTTAAAAGAAGATATCATTATTTAAATGATAAAGTAAAGTGACAAAGTCAAGGTGGATTATTTAAATAATAAAGATAAGTGACAAAATCAAGATGAAATATTTAAATGATAAAGTATTGGAGAACTTTCTATTTATGGAAAGTGATTAACCCTAAAATAAGGAAAAGAGGTTAAGTAACCTATAAATGGGATAAGTGACCTAAAACTGGGTTAACTAACCTAGAGGATGAAAGTATAAATAAGATAGCAATGGTCTCTTGCAAAACATCCTTTGTGTGGATCAATGGAGAGCTTCTTGTGGGAATATCTTTTGGAGTATTGATGGAGAGATTCTTGTGAGAGCATTTTGGTGTGGATCTCTTGAGCATGATTGAAGATATAATCTGAGAGAGAGGAGATCGGGAGGATCTCATGGACACATTGAAGTTTCGGCAAGTCTGATATCATGACAGTGAAATTCTCAGAATTATAGAAAAACCCTATTTTTTGGTGCGTACACGAGTTGTCTGTGTATAGGGTGTGTATACGTGAGTTATTTGTGTAAAAGGTGCATATAGTACACAGGTTGTCTGTGTATAGGGAGCGTACATGTGGATAAAATAATGGAGATTTGTGTTTCAGATGATGACAAGTTGTTGAAGACTGAAGCAGGTTCTAGATCTGTATTCTATGGACTTAGATCTATCACTGAGAAACTGGTATGGTTACATTATTGTCTTGATGGATATTATTGTTTGTTGTTTTGTGAATGCTTAGGGAATTCTTGGTATGGTTTCTATGATGTGGTTTGTGTTGGTTGATGGAGTGATCAACAATATTATGATTTAGTACTGATATGATGGCTATAGTATTTTGATTTCTTATGCATGATTGAGTAGCATTCATATTGATTGGTAGTGGAGCATGAGTAAGCTATTGGAGAGCTTGGATGTGTTGGGATTGGCTGGTGGTTAGTTTGGACAGTGAGACAGAAGAGAATGATAAATTGGCTGCAAAGGATCTGAGTTGATCTTGAAGGATAAACCCTAATAGCTCAGAAGGTATACCCAGGTTGTTGTATACACTGGTCGTGCACATACGTGGGATGTAGTGAGCCAGGATGCGTACACACATGGGCTGCACTACTAACAGGTCCCGTACCTGTTGCAGATTGATATCTGTTGAGGATTGTTGCCTCATCTCAGTTGGAGCTGAGGTTGTAAGCCGAGTCTTGCATTATAGAGCTGGTTCTCTTGTAGAGTTGTACTATATTCAATTGTTGTTGAAAAAGCCCAAGGATTGTAGTCTGTAATAAAAAGAAAAATTGTGCATACATCTTGTGTTATTTGTGTTCCTCATGATGATGACTTGTTGATGATATATTGTTGATGTATGATATTGATATATGTTCACATCTAATTGGTTATAAATGATAGCAATGAGTAATGAGTAAATGTTGAATACTAACTAATGAGTTTTGTGTAAGAGGGAAGTTTTGGGAAAAAGAGCCCCACACTCATTCACCCCACCTCTAAGTATGGTAGGTGTGTCCAACACTTAAGTGCCAGGATCAAGCCTTTCATTATCAAAATGAATAGTAAATGTGAGAGTGGGAAACCCTGCCTGAGCCCCCTTCCACTGTAGAAGAAGGTCGAGGGATCACAAGTAATCAACACTGCAAAAGTCGTAGAAGTAATACACCCCATGATCCATTTGGTAGTCGATAAGCCAAGGCCACATTGTAGTAAAACTAGTCTGAGGAAGTCCCAACTGATAGTGTCATAAGCTTTTTTTAAATCGATCTTGAGAGTTAGAGCCTGTAGTTTTTTTTCTCTAATGCTATGAAGGCACTCTTGGGCAGTTCCTATCGCATCTATGATATGTTTTCCTTTTAAGAAACTGAACTTCTCCTCTGAAAGTGTGCGCGACAGGATCGGTCTGATTCTCATGGAAATGATTTTAGTAATGATTTTGTAGCACAGATTACATAAAGCAATCGGTCGGAAGTCTCCAAAAGTGGTAGGACCATTCACCTTGGGAATTAGTGCAATGAAATTTGAGTTAAATGATCTGATGACTTCACCCTTAAGGCATGCTTCTTCAATGACTTGTAGAAAATCATTAGTGACCAGGTCAAAATAAGAAGTGTAAAATTCCACAGTCCACCCATCAGGGCAGTTTTTTTTCTTTGGTCATACCTTTTAGCACCTCAAAAATTTCCTCTTTTGTAACAACAGATTCTAAAGTAATGATGTCTTCTTCCATGACCAATCTAGGATATAGCCTCACTAAATCAACTTGGTCTACTATCATGTTTTGTTCTGGTGCTTTGTAAAAGGAGCTAAAGTGTTTCTTTGCTTCTCTTTTTATGGCTTCCTGGGCAAGGTGAATCTGCCCCTCGCCATCTTTTATTTCCCACAGGTATTTTTTATTGTGTCTGTGGCTTGAAAAACTATGGAAGTGCTTGTATTTTTATCCCTAGATTTTATCCATGTGGACCTGCTCTTTAGGCGCCATCGTTCTTCTTCCTCCATCAGTAATTTATTGCATTTGGTTTCACAAAATTTTAATTTGATATCCAGATTAGAATTATGACCAATGACTAGGCTTGAATGTAATAGCCCTGCATATTCTGCTTCTGAATTTTCATAGAGTAAGGCTTCTTGTATTGTAATAAAAGAATATGTTTTCATGTCATAAATTTGATCACAAGTATATTGGTAGAAATTCTAGGTACGAGGAGAGATTTGCTACAATCCAAATTTTGTACATGGTGGAAGAATGCTCACGTGAGTTTTTTTTAATTCTAAATTAATTCAATTAGTCGAATTTTTCATTAGAATTTCAAATTGAAAATTTAAATTAGAGTTCCAAATCAATATAACTACGATTTCCGATTTTCTATAACATTCCAGTCGACAACCAAAGTGAAGTTTCCAGTCGACAACCAAAGTGAAGTTTGCTATAGAATTAAACACACACCTATGTATAGTATAAAATAAATGTGGTTTATAATCTTCAAGAGGTTTTTTTTTGTAAGTTCAGTTGCTAATCTATTAAAATACAATAAAAAACACAATGATTTTCCCTGAGAGTGGACAAAATTGGGCCTTCCCTTAGTGGGAAACTAGGCAGGGAGAGACTTGAGAATTCTTCCTGCCCTTTATGGGAAACCAGGCTTACCAAAACCATGAGTTTAAATGTTTGTGTGCTTACTAGTAAAAAACCAAAAAAACTTGCAAATGCTAAAAAAAACCTGAAAGTAGAACAGAGGCTTGAGAATCAAGAACATGGGCCATCTGGAGGAGTTTCTTCAATGACTGATCAGCCAATGAATTCATTGTTGCTATTGTTGGATGATTTGGAGTTGTTGCTTCAACTGAAATTTTGGGAGCCTCGTAAGGCTTCGAGGTGTTAGGGTGGGCCGCAGAGGGAGGAGGAAAGAAGTTGGGGGAGGGAGGAGTAGAGGGAGGAGGATGAGAAGTGGGGGAGTGGGGTGAGCGGGGAAAACTGGAGGGGCTTGAAACAAAGACGCTCAAAAGGCTGAGGAGGGTGCAGGTGAGGAGGTTTTTGACCACCCAGTAGCTTCAATAGTGCCTGGAGGTGCGACGAGGTGCTAGGAGGAAACCTGAGACTTCTTCTTCCCAATCATCAAGCAACTTCCGCAGCGAGGTCAGAACCAAATGATCATACCCATCCTGGTTGGCCAAGAGGGGCAGGGAAGGAACTGTGGAGGATTTCCTACCTCGTCCACTTCGCCCCAAGGTGGGTGTGGCTCTCTTGCGAGGAGGCATGAGCGAGTAATTGAGAATTCTGGGCACTGTGAGGAAGGAAAGCCACCATTTTATGTAGACGATGGAGGGACATCGTTTGTGCAGACCAAAGAGCCAATTCTCATAGGAGGCAAGGAGAGAAAGGGAGGAGAGGTTGTGGGTGGGCGAAAGAAGAGCGTCGAGACAAGGGGGAGTCAAATCTGGCACCATTAAAGTTGACAGGCTTTGGGAGTGTGCAAACTGAAGGAGCTTATAGAGGTCGCACAGGTGGGGAGCGAGAGCCATGGGGGGAGTTATGAAGTTGTGTCTCGGGGGAGGAGGATAATTAAAGCACATGAGGGGGAGGTGAGGTGGTGCATAATTAGATAGCGCGGCCCGTGCTGAGGAGATTGGTGGAGGCTTCCAGGTGGACACCCGCATTCGAGGGAGAGGAGTCCTTGAGCACAATTTTGATATAGTCTTTATTGATGGTGTGGTTGGAGAGCTCTACTATGGTAAGGTCTTGGAGGTTAGAGTTGTCCCTGAAAATTTCATTGGCTATTTCTTTTGTTAGGGATTTCACCTTGTGCCGGACATGGAGGAAGGAGATGGAGTCCCTGAGATCTAGGAGTTGAGCAAGATGATGAAGGCATTGGTCCAAGCACCAACTAGAGGAGAATTTTGATCTTTGAGAGCCATTTTGAAGACAGATTTCCAAAGTCTAAGATAATAAGATGAGAGTAAACTTCGATTAAAAGAGGGAAGAGAGTTTTTTTTCTAGAAATTCTGAGGCCATGGAGGAGACCTGAGAGTTAAGCTACATTGTTATTTTCATGGCCAATGGCCTCGTAATAGAGATGGATGATTGCCCCCGTACTATTTCTGAAGACGCCTCCAAAACCCACAGGACCATGATTACCTTTGGAGGCACCATCAAAGTTGAGTTTGAGGAAACCAATAGCGGGTACACCAGTGATCTAGGTTGGTGGGGCCCTCGTGTGGGATCTGAAGAGAAGGGGGATCCCACATGGATGGCAGGGGTGATGTCCCATCTCTGAAGAAGTAAAGCTTCATTTGGTTGCACTTTGAAGTCAACGTCATACCATGAATGAAAGAGGATTGTTTCTATCAGTTGTTTTCTACAGTTAGTTCAGAGGCAGTCTTTGGAAGCGGAATTGTCTTCAAAGATGCAGTGATTACGCTCTTTCCAAATGTTCCAGTCAATGAAACCTGGAAGCAGCTACTAGAGGTAGTTGAGAATTGAGTTCTGGTAGGGTATGTCGGCCCAGTTTTTTAGAGTATGAGTTATGTTTCCATGCATTCGATAATAATTTATACAAAGCATTGTTGCCTTATCCCATACACTATTGGAGAAAGAAAAATTGTCAAGAAGATGATCTATGGATTCCTCATTGTTGTTACAGAGAAAACATCTCGAAGGTCCAAAGAATCCTCTTTTGAGAATATTGTCCCAGGTGAGGATGTGCCTATGATGGACTTGCTATAAAAAGATTGAGATCTTTGGCCAAGTCCTAAGGGACCAAAGCTTGGCCCAGCCAGGGTCTGCAGGGTCTGGCATGTGGGGAATGAGAATTTGATAGGATTATTTGATAGTGAAATTTCCTCTTGTCGAATACCCCTATATGAGCTTTTCATTGACCTAATTGATTCAAATTTTTTGATTTCTTACATCTTGCTTGATTTGCGTTCTGGTTTCTGCCGACTGGTGGAGAAGAGAATTGTGGAGCGATAACCATTGCCTGAAGTGTTGTTGATCCATGGTGTGCCAATAGTCCTTAAATTTTTCAATTCCTTGTAGCGGTAGGTTATGTTGTCTTTCCAATATTGGAAGTTGTTGCCAAGAGTTCGACCAAAAGTTTTCCAAGACACCATTTCTAATTTCCCAAAAATTGTGCTACTGTATGAGGTGGCATTGGCATTTTGTAGAATTCCATATGAGGGAGCCTTGAGAGATAGGTGTGAAGCATATCAGGTTTTGGGGATCCCAGTTTGGGGCATATTTTTTGTGCCAGAGTTGTGCCCAAGGAGTGGATATGTTGGATATCCAATTCCACCCAGTTTTCTCACTGATAACTTCATTACTTTTGATTGGGTCCCTTAGGCTGAGGCCACCCATGTGTTTTGGTAAACAGATTGTGTCCCATTTGACTAGCACCCATTTATGGATGTTATAATCCCCACTCCAGAGAAAGGTGCATTGTATTTTCCAGATGAAGTTGAGAACCCTTTTGGGGGCTGCGAGAACAGAGAAGAGATACAATGACATTGTTTGTAGAATAGATTTTATGAGAACTAGGCACCCTACAAGATTGAGAGTTCTGAAATTCTAGGAGGAGATCTTTTGAGTTAATTTGTCGATTATCTCCTTCCAGGTGGAGTGTTTGATGGTTGAGGTGATTAAAGGAGCGCCCAGGTACTTGGAGGGGAGAAAGGAGGAAGCAAAACCC
>ML778686.1:992995-1004653 GCA_009831015.1 Picea engelmannii | reverse complement strand
CGAGGAATTCGAGAAGGTGTTAAGTAAGACTTTAAGGGTGTGGAATTCTTGAATGGAGGGGTGGTCCAGGAGTAGGTTTCATCCAAAAATTGTTGGTGGGTCAAAGGATGACTATTGTGGAGATTTAGTCCTTTAAGAGAGCCATTTGTAGTGGTGTTTTTTAACATTTGACTTAAATCTTCAACCATGAGGATAAAGAGAAAAAGGGAGAGGGGATCTCCTTTTCGGATTCCTTGAGAGGGGAGGAAGGTGGGGGAGGGGGAGTCATTAACAAGAATCGAAAAGAAGGCGAAGGAAAGGAGGGAGAAGATCCAGTGAACCCGGTCTTGACTGAAGAAGAAGTGTAACACCCTATTTTCCCCTGCTTGTAAATATAACTATAATGGCCAAGAGACTATGGCAAACTCCATATGTGTGAATGATGATTTGATGGACCTTTGTATGAAAGGTAAATGAATGTAAATCTTGTTATTTACAAGAAATGGGATAAGTGTTGTATGACTGTTGGAAGGGGGGTGTACTTAGAAAGATCACGAATGTTATACAAAGAGATGGTGAAGGGGACCAGGAATGGTTGTGTTAACCTTCAACAAACCAGTACTTACTGGATTTAATTTCTCATGACCAGAACAATCCTTTGACCCATAAAAGAATTACAGTCAGACTGGTAAGTGGGAAGACCTCCTCAAGAGTTAATGAGGGGATGGGGCATAGCACCCATTTGTAAGGCTTCCAAACTTGACGGTGGGTTGGGAATTCGAGCCACATGCAACCCTGTTGAAAGAGGCGAGAAAGGAAGGTGTGGTGGGCAAAAGGAGACCTACGAAGAGTGCAGAGACAAGAGGTGAATCTCTCAGGTTCAAGGAAGAAATGGAAATAAGCGTTCTGGTCATAGGAAATGGCGAAGAAGGTTAGGAAAGTTGTTAAGATGGTCAATATAGGAGATATCGTGTCGACCCGAAACCATCAGTCCAAAGAGGATACCTCTTCCAGACCCCTTTGTCATGCGACCATAATTCTAGACCCAATTCGTTAACCCTTTCATGGTAATTCTCAGGAGGGGTAGTGAAGTTAAAACCTTGAAAAGAGGAGGTCTCTTCGTTTAGAGGATGAGCGGAAGAGATCCGTTCAAAAGGACCCACATGATCGATTACCCAGGAACCTTGGGCTAAGCCTAAGGAAACCATGTTCTCTTGGTTTCGTAGCTCCAGAAGTCCGAGACTTTGGAGCAAGATCGACCTTACTAGCCTTACACAGATTGAAGGTGATCGGGCAACTCGGTCTCCCATGAAATTGACCAGTGGTAGGTGGTTGGTTGGACCCATCTCGCCAATTAAACTGAATCCCGAAACCTTGAAGGATGGAGCCGCGAAGGACCCAACACCGTAGATCGTGGGATCCTTCGAATCCTTTCCCAACCGTCGATACATCTGGGATGCGTGGTACTAGTCTCTCTAATTCGAAGATTGGAAGCTTCGAAAGGTAAGAGGAGTTTGCATATAAACATTCTTGAACGTCGAAACCCAGAGGTAACCAAATCCATAGATCTATAGGTCTACGTGACTGGATCTCAACCGTGAGATCTTAGGAATGTAGAAGATTGTCAGCCCAAGTTGACGAGGTACAATGATGTCATCCCTGGTGACGTGGATCCAATATTAACGATCCACGTGCCACCTGGTTTCATGCACATCACTCTAGGTGAGGGCATGTGTCACCCCTGATCCAACTACGTGTCAACCCCTGGTACGTTCCCACCTATCCAACGTGGTTGGTGAAGGGACTAGGACTCTGAGAGTTCGGTACTCCGAAACTTCGGAGGATTTGGAGCATAGTATCATAGAGAGTAAAAGGAAGACCCGAAGCCCAAATTTTCAATGTATATCTGAACTGTCCATTGGAAAGGACAGGTGTCGACATCTCTCACACTCTGTAGCGGATGTACTCCAGAAGATTGTAAGAGTGGAGGGTCGAGAATTCTTGAAGCCCGAGACCCGAAGTCAATCTCAGTTGTTGGTTGTGGCAAGAGTATGGACCATTGATTTGACCCGTGTTTGTTCGCGAGTCCAGAGTCCGGCTGAATCAGAGTCAGGTGAGTCAAGAACACCTGAATTCTGAAGTCCAGACTTGTGCGAGGAACCTATTGAGTCGGACCCATGCGAAGGTCCCATGGCCTCGACCAATGAACACCCAAGGAACTTGGGAGAGGCGCATCCGCCAGTTCTGAGATCGGTTCTAAGCGTGGTGACTGGGTTTGGAAAGCTATGAACGAGTAAAATGGGATTTGAGACCCCGAATGGAGGTCTTGAGTTCTTAAGAAGAACTAAATGTTGACACCCCACCGTGGGTGTGTTATGAGAAGGCTAGGATAAGTTTTTCAATGCACTCCCAGGTGAGGCGATCAAAGGCTTTGGAGAGGTCTAGTTTGAGGATCATGCCCTGTTTCTTGGTGGATTTTAGGTAATGAATGACCTCATGGGAAAGAATGATGCCATCCAGGATCTGTCTTCCCTCAAAATATCTCGTTTACTCATGGGTGATAAGAAGGGGGAGTAGAGGTTTTAGCATGTTTTCTATGACTTTAGTGATGATTTTGTAATTAACATTTCAGATAGATATGGGTCAGTACTTACTTGGAATTGCATCATTTTCCTCTTTGGGGATCAAGGTGAGGAAGGTGGTATTGAGGACAGGGAGGACCCAGTGAGATTTCGTGATTCTTCCACAACGTCTAGCACGTCCAACTTTAGCATATCCTAGCAGGCATGAAATAAGTTGATTGTGAAACCATCCATCCAGGGGATGTATCTTCTTTCATTTGCATGACTGCGGAATCCACCTATTGGAGAGTGATTGGGTGCATTAAGGAGGCATTGTGTTGATCGATGACCATACTATGGATATGGGTGGTAACTCATTGAATGGCGTCCCCCCTAGAGCGATTCTCCTCCGTGAGTATATCTTCATAGTAGGAGACCAGTTCAACTTCAATGTCCTTGTGGTTTTCAAGCCTAGTGTCATCTTCCTTTTTAAGGAAAGATATCATGTTGTGCATTATGTGTTGGATGGTTGTGTGGTGGAAGAAAGAGGCATTGTGTTCACCCTCCTTTAGCCAGGAGATTCTTGATTTTTGTTTCCAGATCATTTCTTCTTGCTAACATCCTGCCTTTATTTGGGATTGAAGTTTTGTTTCTCTATGTGAGAGAGTTGTCGAACGACCTTCCAGGATAATCTATTCATGTAAGGTCTCCATGTCCTTTTCCAGGTTGGTTTTGGCCAAGAAGATCTTCCCAAAGGTCGTTTTGTTCCACTCCTTCAGATGATGCTTCGACATTTTTTGTTTTTGCTGAAATCTGTACATTTTGGTGCGGCCAGGGGGGTGGGTGGTCAACCACCAATGTTGGATCATAAGTTTGAACTCTGGGATAGATAGCTAGAAATTTTGAAACCTGAAGGGGCAAGAACAGTTCTTGTCTCTTTGGTCCCAGTGTAGGAAAATGGGCCATTGATCTGAGCCCGAGGAAGGAAGAATGGAGGAGGAAGGCTCATTCTTGGTTGTTGCAATGTCTTCAGAGACTATAAATCTGTCAAGGCATGAGGCGATATGAGAGATGCCTCCATGTTGATTATTCTAGGTGTAGATTCCATTAGTGGGTTCTAGATCCACCAATTCATTGTTCTCAATGAAGTTCTTGAAGCTAGTGTTCTCCTGTGTGATAATATGGCACCCTCCTTTTTTCCTGAAGGATGGTGATGAGGTTGAAGTCGCCACCAAGGATCCAATTCTTTCTGGGTTGATCTTTCTTATACCATTCCAGAAAGTTCAGAAGATTGATTTTTTTATCGGCAGACTGAGGACCATAAACATTAGTGATGAAGCCATGCACGTTAGTTCCAATGAGGTGGTAGGAAGTTGAGATGGAGTTTTTGGTTGTGGTGAGGTCATTAAGGGTTATAGTTGAAGGATTCCAGGCTATTGCAAGACCACCCAAAGCCCTGGCCTCATCCATTGCAATGCAGTTGTTATTTTCCCAAAGATGAGAAAGCAAGGTCTGGAGATTTTCGTTGGTGCTTTTTGTTTCCTGAATCATGAGTATTGTGGTTTTTTCTTGGTGGATTTCCTTTAGAGCAGTCTGTGTTTGCTAAGACCATTGATGCCAATAACACTCCAAGAGATGACTTTCATTGGGAACCTTGTGTGTTGGAAGAAAATAATTCAGTGAGTTGGGCATATTGCCCTGACTCCACTAACTAGAACCCAAAGAGGCGATGTGTTGAAGATATGTCTTGTGCCCTCGCTTTTTTAGATCTTTGACAGAGTTTTCTAGGTCAGTTGGTGGATTATTTTGTATCCCAATCCAACCATGCAGTTTGGATTTGTTGAGAACTTCCTTGAGGAGATGGATCTGCTATGGGGATATCGTGTGGAAAGCATGTTTTTTGCATGCATCTTCCAGTCCTAAGAGATCTATCTCGCTTAGATCTAGATCTCCCGTGTCTTCATCCATTAGTGCATCAAAATATTGACTGGTGGAACAGATCAGGTTCTCGGTAGGCGGTGTTGATGATGGGTTGGGCGGGAGGTTGATATTTGCAAGGGTTGGATCTATGGAGGGAGTGCTTTCCTAGTTTTGCACGAGCTTCTATTGCTACTTTTTGGGGGCAACTGGATTTATTCCTCAATGGGCTCCTCCTCATTTGTTTGATCGGAAAGGACTTGAAAATTATTTATTGTCGACGATTCCATGGCTTTGGCTGCCACATGGGATTTCTGGTTGTTTCTTCATTGGGTGGGGATTGTTCGAAATCCTTCCTCGTTCGTAAGTGCTACGTCTTTATGAGTTGTTGTTGGCTTGTTTTGAGGGAAGTGTTTGAAGAGTTGCACGTGTTCATGGAACTTGTGGAATATAAAGGGGAAATTCTCATAGTCAAGGGTTTGGATCCATTCCATGTCTTCATGCGCTAGGAAAATGGAGTCCGGCAGGGCATTGGCGATGTGCATGTAGACGCAAATCCTGGCAGAGGAGGTGTACTTGTTGGTTTTAGTTTTCTCTGCTATTTTGAAGAAATTTCCCAAAGTGTTACCAATGTCTTTGAGAGTTTCATCATCCCAGTAGTCTTGAGGCAGCGAGTAGAGTCTGATCCAAACAAGCATCCAAGTAAAGTCTTCTTTGTCGGGGTTGAAGCGTTTTGTCCAATTTTGAAGATATAAGCCTGTTGAATTGAAGAAGTAGGGCCCCCCTTCCAGTATTTTGTCTCTGTCATCAAGTCGCGTGAAGATGATAGTGAAGAATCCTTTTGAACCCATTTGGATGTCAAAATGTGCTTTGGGTTTCCATTTTGTTGTAATCCAGTTTAGAAGTGTGCGTTCTGTCAGCCAGATTCCTATTAATTTTCCTATGAGTGCATAAGTTCTCATGTGTTCAATTATGGCATTAATTCGAGCTGGCGGTAGCACGATCCTTGGTCGATTCTCTGATTTGGGAATGCAAGTTTTGGTTTTGGTGGCTTCCAAGGTGGAATGGGTCAGGGATGGCTGCGCAGGTACCGAGTGTTCAACAGTCTTTGGATTGACTTGGTATTCTTGCATGCATTCATGGGTGTGGAGGTTTTCTGTAGCGCGATGCAGAGTTTTTTGAGAGGTATCGTTTATTTATAGGAAAGGGAGGAGCCCCCGACTCCTCCCTTGGGGGAGGCCATGGAGGTCTGAAACTAGAGTTTCACGACAAAGGAGACCTGGTCGAGGGTGAGGGTGAGTAAGGGAAGGCACAAAGTTAGGGTTTCAGTCATCAATGGGAAAGGTGGATCCCGTGAACCATCGAGTTGGTTTATAATCTTTAAGTTAACGTGAAAAGTGGAATAAATTTATATATATATATATATATATATATATATATATATATATATATATATATATATATATATATATATANTAGAGATAAAAATTATATACTCTGAAAGCTAATTCATTTTCCTACATTTCATGTTTTTACACCATATTCAAATTCATTGTGAAAGTACCTCGAATCACCCTTCCAAGTTAACATCTTGTTGTTTTTCCATGTTTTCATTGCAACTAACACATTATGAGTTACCATAATTATCTTTCACTCACCCCTAAGTCAACAATATCCCTTTGGGGTATCAATATGGAAATCAAAAACTTCATTATACAAATGTTTCCTTACAACTTGGTTGATCTTGATGTAGGTTTTTGATCTGGATTATTTTCGGCACGAAATGAGATCGGAGATATAATAAAGAAATGCATAGAGATATCACAGATATTCAATAATATAACAGAAATATATTATAGATGCAACCATAAACACAGATATACAGTAATACACAATTTCTATTAATTAAATAAATGTACAAAGACTGTAAAATATAGAGTGAAAGACTCGATAGAATGATGGCATCTTATCTCTGAGAAGAGATGTGACGACTACTCGCATTCACAAGAAGATGATTACAATGAGGCTCTGAAGGCCTTTTTACAATAAACAAGAATGCCAAAAGTCCTATACATCCAAAAACCTAACCCTAGGAGATGAAGCGCCAAAAGTCATGTGGGCCCCGTTTGGGTAAGTTAGTACATCAACTTCCCGGGGTCGTAACTTTTGCATACAATCTCCGTTTTAGGCGTATGATAGCTCATTGAAAAGGTATCGTAGAGGAGATTAATTTTGGGGGTTCAATCATGCCTTTAGCTATCATTGAGAACCTTGATATCTAAAAACCTTCATTTGGGCCCTCAAAATGGCTCTGGAAGTTAAAAACTGCTAAAAATAATAAATTGTCATATTTTCCAGAAAACTGTTTTGAGCTAGTCGAAAAAGGTGGATGGCCACCGAAATCCACCTGGATCAATCCTCCCTCCTTAGGAAGAAAGGGTATCCATTGCATTGAGTTCTTGGGGGAGAGGGAAAAGTGTTTGTTGAATCTGCATCTTGGTGAGTTGCTTGCCTTGTTGGAGACGTCGCGTTGCTCAATTTGTGGAAGTCTGTCACGAACCTGTTGAGGTTGAGGCTATTCAACAAGTCGGGCTACATGAGAGGACAGTGCGCATAAGTAATATTTGTGCTTTGCTGCAACCTTTTCGACCTGCTTCTGTTGGATAGAAGGTGCTTGGGGCGAAGCTGTAGTGGTTGCAGTGTCCTTTTGTTCCCCTTTTGAACAGATTGTGAAGAAGATGAATTTTGCAGTATGAGATACTACCTTGTGGCACTTTTTAGGTGGAACAGTAGTCGGAACTACCTTTGGTATTCTGTAGAGATTACCCCCCAGAGAAACAATGACACTACGGGGTCGAGACTCATAAACAACGTGGCGCTTCCACATATATGGTTGGCCCAAGAGAACATCATAGACATCTAGTGGGGCAACATCACATAATACCTCATCCTTGAAGGGTTGGATGTCATATGACAATCGACATTGCTAGCTGACACGGAGATCTCATCCTTAGCGAACCCACCCGATATTGTATGGTTGTGGGTGTGGTTTTTTCGATAATCCCAACTATTTGACGACCTTTGTTGAGATGAAGTTCTCTTGGCTTTCGCTATCAACAAAAAAATGCAGTGGGGTCCCCTTCACCCACATATGTGAATGAAAAAGGCTCTCCCCCTCTTCAGGATCTGTTGGTTCTTCTGGTTGAATTGCTTCAGTCGCAACAATAGCAGTGGGGTCTGCGTCAATGATCTCTCCTTTACCAGTATTTTCAGAATCAGATTCTAAATCAAGGTTCGGCTCCTTGTCTTTGATCTCAGCCACCAATGACTGTTTTGAGCGACATTCATCGGTGTTGTGCCAGGGGATTTTGTGGAAATCACACCATTTTCCGGTGTCCTTCTTTGTCTTCCTGTGACCCTTATTTTCATGTGGCTTGGACTGGTTTTCGAGAGACTGTTTGTTAGGGACGTCTTTGTCATACTTTGGTTGTTGTGGATTTGCAGAACCAAAATCCCATTTGTTTTGGTGCTTAAATTTATGCTCGATTTTAACATCATATCGATAGGCAACACCGAGTGATGAGATGTCCAGAAAATCCATTTCAGTTTGGATGTATCTGTGTAGAGCCCCAAGGTATTTCAGAACCAAATGTCATTCGAAGTCTTTGATACCCAGCTTGGTGCGCGAGGTATGGAAGGTATTGGTGAACTTCGGAACTGCTTGGCCCCTCTCTTGCCGCAGTGTGGTCCATCTCATGTACTGGTCCTCATAGTTGCCAATAGGGTAATATTGTTCCTTTACCGCAACCACAAAAAAATCCCAAGTGGGATCGGCCCCATATATTTCAGACTCCTCTGTGGAACTCTGCTCCCAATAAGTTTCCCACCAATGTTAGACATGGGGGAGATTTTTAAGGAGTGTGAAGGTGATCTTTTCTTTGTCAGAAAATTTGTGAACAGAGAAATAACCTTCTAGCAGATTTAACCATTTGTCTAGGGCTTATGCATCTATCTGTCCTTCAAATACAGGAATATCAAAATTAAATTGTACCTTGAAAGGAGAGGTGCCTCCAAAGTGGTTGCTTGATGAAGATGCGCATGTTGCTATTGATAGGCATTGAAGGATGTGGGAAAAATTCTCCATCATTTTGTCCCTCTGTCGTGTGAGAGCTTGCTCAATCAACAGACTGATAGGATCATCTTCTTTGTTGTTTTTCTTTTCTTCCACCATTGAGGGTTTCTTGGGTGTGCGAGAGAGATTGTCCTCAGGAGAGACAAGCTCGAGATCCAACTTGCTATACTCAGACCTCGTCAGGGACATGCACTGAAAAAAATGACCAAGAACAGCTTGCTCTGATACCACTGATCCGGATTATTTTCGGCACGAAATGAGTCGGAGATATAATAAAGAAATGCACAGAGATATCGCAAATATTCAATAATATAACAGAAATATATTAGAGATGCAGCCATAAACACATATATACAGTAATACACGATTTCTATTAATGAAATAAATGTACAGAGACTGTAAAATACAGAGTGAAAGACTCGATAGAATGGTGGCATCTTATCTCTGAGAAGAGATGTGACGCCTACTCGCATTCGCAAGAAGATGATTACAATGAGGCTCTGAAGGCCTTTTTACAATAAACAGGAATGCCAAAAGTCCTAGACATCCAAAAACCTAACCCTAGGAGATGAAGCGCCAAAAGTCATGTGGGCCCCGTTTGGGTAAGTTAGTACATCAACTTCACGAGGTCGTAACTTTTGCATACGATCTCTG
Organism: Picea engelmannii; assembly: GCA_009831015.1. Taxonomy (NCBI): domain Eukaryota; kingdom Viridiplantae; phylum Streptophyta; class Pinopsida; order Pinales; family Pinaceae; genus Picea; species Picea engelmannii. Next base: position 995,410 of record ML778686.1, on the reverse strand, counting down.
TTTTAGGCGTATGATAGCTCGTTGGAAAGGCATCGTCGAGGAGATTCATTTTGGGGACTCAATCATGCCTTCGAATATCATTGAGAACCTTGATCTCGAAAAACCTTCATTTGGGCCCTTAAAATGGCCCCGGAAGTCAAAAACTGCTAAAAATAGTAAATTGCCAAATTTGCCAGAAAATTGTTTTGAGCTAGTCGGAAAAGGTGGGTGGCCAGCGATATCCACCTGGATCAGTTTTAAAAATGCCTATTATTTTGACCAAAGCCAAAGAAGTATAAAATTTGTGATTGGAAATGGCTAATAGCTAAAGTGGAGAAACCCCTCCCAATACATCTTTCCAATAAAAGAAATCCCTATTTTTACTAGATACCCCTTTTATACCCCATAATACCTATAAACCCCTTGGGACCCTGTATCTCCCCCCCAATACCTACAATATATTGACTTGATTTTTCACAATTTAAAAACCCCATTATGAATGAACATGATAAGGTATTGGTCAACATGGTGAAGCCTTCATGCCCTAAGTCAACGATATCCCTTTGGGGTATCAATATGGAAATATAAAACTTCATTATATAAATGTTTCCTTACAACTTGGTTGATCTTGATGTAGGTTTAAAAAATACCTAGTATTTCAACTAAAGCTAAATATGTATAAAATTTGTGATTGGCAATGGTTGATAGCTAAAGTGGAGAAAAAATTAAATACTTAGTGTAAGTGATGGCTATCAAGAGGGGGAGTAGTTGGTTCTCGTTAAAGAGGTACTAGAAGTGATTCCATTAGACTACTGGATGTCTCTGGAATGGATTCCAAAAGGAGTACTACATAAAATCAAACACATATTCTATAGTCTCATTTGGTTAGGTGAACAAGGGGAAAAATGTTTTTTGTTGGCCCATCCTCGAAAAAATTAGCCTTTCCTAAGGCCAATGGAGGTTGGGGACTTAAGAATATTGTTTTTTTCTCCAAGGAACTAACTGCCAAGAATGGAATGTGTGGCACTTAGTTCAGAGATTAGAGTTATGGGTTCAAGTCACAAAGGCAAAGTACATATCCCCAGACATAGTAGACGAATGGGTTAGAAACCCTATGAAAAAATTACAAAATGCTTCAATAATATGGAAAATGATTCTTTCATCCTTCCCACTAGTTGGAAATTGGTTAGTGTGGTGAGTTAGAAAAGGGGACAATGTCCAAATTGGACTAGATCCTTAGGTTGGAAGTAGAATTTTTCACGGGTTACCTCCTCAGTTGATAAAAGTAGTAGAGGGTACTATACACTAAGGCGTATAACAAACAAGGACAAGACAACTCCTTGAAAACAACATTGGCTAACTTGGAGGGAGATAAGGCTAGAGGAAGAGGATAATTTTATATGGAAGAGGTACATCGGTGATTTAAAGATAGCTTTGTTAGAATGAGGGATGAAGAAGGTAAACTTATTTTCTCCCAAAATCCAACTGGTGAAAATGTCCCAAAAATTGGATTTAAGACCTTGGCTATTGAAGGAAGAGACGATTTTTAGGAGGGGTGGTGGAAAGTTGTATGAAAGCTCAAGAGTTTAGCAAAATCTAAAATTTTATTGGGTTGATTATGAATAATAAAGCTCCCACCTGGGACTTTCCACAAAATGGGAACTTTGTGGGACCTCGTTGATGTTATCTATTCCAACTAGATGATGAAACAAATTCTCACATATTCATGTATTGTCGTTTTACAAAATAGGTTTGGAAAGAGGTGGAAGGTATGACTGATTTAAAAAATATTTGGGTAGGAAACACCATTGAGGAGGCATTTAGAGATGGTGCACAAATAAAGAAAATATAAGGTTCGAAGTACTCCCAATAAATGTTGCTTAGAGAATATGGTTGGAAAAAAACTTGAAACCGTTTGATGATAAAGAAACACTACCTTTGAAATGTGTTGTACAAGAACTAAACATTCCATATGCCTTTCCCCAAATTCAGGATAAGAGAGTTGTACATCAATCTAAAGAAGTCGATCTCAATCAGGATATACCTTGGGCTTACTTCGACAGTGCCTCTCAGGGGACCGATGGAAGGGGTGGCGTTAGAGGGTAAATCCACCTATTGTTGCATCACAACTTTCAAAGCAGGCGCTGGAAATTGAATAGATAATTACAATAAGTTGTTGGCACTTCAACTAATTATAATGCTAGCACAAGGATATGGTGTAAAGCAAATCCAAATTTTTGGGGATTCACTTTTGGTTATCGGTGGATGAGACAAAAAACAAAATTGAGGAATTTCACTCTCTAACCTTTATTTATTGGTGTCAGGTCACCTCCGATGCTTTTATGTGACAATAGATGACGTTGACAAAAAGTTTGAATGCACCTAAATAGAATGAGAGCTCCTTTTTTTTTCAACTTTTGAAAATGATGTACTCTA
>ML778686.1:979164-989164 GCA_009831015.1 Picea engelmannii | reverse complement strand
CCCACATCTCCTAAGCCATGGACGTGTGAGAATCCATGGGACGTGTACACAATCCATTAGCTCAAGAAGCATATCTCAAATTTTCCATACCAGACCTAACCTAATCTAACTTAACTGGGGTCAATTTAGAAGCATCATAACCCTGGGGTTGAGTGGAATTAGATCTGGGTGGCCATCAATTGCTACGTAAGAGCGCATCATACATGACGATCTATTGGGCGTCGATCGTTGTCGAAATTCCACATACCAATTAAATTGAATTAAATTACCTCATAATGTCGACAGGGTAAAAAGAACACAAAAAGCACTTGGAAATGGTGAAAGAGCATTTTAATATTTGACCAAATTACACACAACTTCTAGATTTGGAATATGACTTGCCTCGAAGTTACTTTAGTCGTAAGAAAGATAATGCGGAGGTCGGAAAGCATAAAATAAAGCGGGGATGAGTTGGAGTGGAAGCCACCGCCAAATTTTTTGTAGGGCTGACTAAAGCAAAAGGAAAATTGGTCTAGTGCGTCCGCAATATATTATTTCTTTTCTTTGCAGGAGGACGTGGCATCCACGTCGGATGCACGGCCGCACCCAGACGCGGCCGGCGGCTACCTGAGAGCTACCGGAAGGTGGGGCGACCGGGCAGCCCGGACGTGGAGCCTTCCGTGCGTACAGAGGACTCTATGGGCCACGTGTAAGAGATACTATGATGCCACGGTGTCATTTGGGTCAAATATTAATTGTTTGAGTCAAATCTATTAATTGTTTATACATAGAATAACGTGAAACCTGCAATAACACTTGAAAGATATTAGCCAATGAAATGTTAGAAAAATAGTTTTTTTTATTATTAAAAAATATATATATTTTAATTTCCTATGTTACACATTTGACATAAAACAAAAATCAAAAAGTCAACCTAAACTAATAGCCAGTCAACGATGAACTCATCGCTATTAGTCCCTGGCCTTTGGCAGGGACTAATAAAGTGGAAGGATCCTATTACACATAATAGTAGCAATTCATCATAGAAAAAGCATATAAAATATATCCCTCCCAGCTCTGAGGTGTCCCCAAAAAATAAGACAAAATATATCTCTTCCAACTAAGCTATGCAGGTATGATGATTAAATATGGGGTCAGAATTAATACAGATGGTGATAGGTGAGCACACAACATGGCCACCAGTGTAGTTGTGGTTTTTCACAATGTGTGGCTCATGTCATCACTTTTACATCTCTTCGACAAGTATGTGTAGATTAACTTATTCTCCAAGACCCTGTGATTTCGAACTCGAAACCTGTCAACAACCCAAAACTTGTAAACCAAAGGTCACCAAACTCGAAACCTGTCAACAACCCAAAACCTATAAACCAAACCACCAAACACTTGTTGTCATGTATTTATTCACCTTATTAGTCCAAGTGTCATACATTTATTCACCTTATCACTGCAATTGTTATGCATTTATTTGTAGACATGCCTCACGGCCATATAAAGTAACCGCCTATAAGCTACGACCCTACTTCTCTAGCCATGGACCTCCCACGTGTTCCTTTCGTGGAGGCGTATGACCGATGAATAAAAGAGCCCTGACACCGTGATGCTACTATTATTGTCCAAACTCGTAACATGAGGACAGATACGTCAGGGATTTCATTGCAATGGGTGCATGTTCATGATTTCTTGAGCTCCCTGAAACCCTCTTCTTTCTGAAAAATTATTTGCAATTACTGTCAATTAACTTTCTGTCATTATACAATGACACCTGAAACTCTGGCGGATTCATAAGCTATACAGGAAGGAGCCCTGGTTCGCTATAAAAGAATGCATCCAGGCGATGTAGGCGAGGGTTGGTATGGTGGTGTGGGTTGTGGTTGTATGGGTAGAAATTTTGGGGATTCTAAGTTTTCTAAACTCTTTTGTGAGATTTTGCTTATTTAGTAGAGGCAATGATGTTGTCAAAAGAGAAGGGTGAACTTTGATGGAGGAATTATTTGTCCATGATTCATTTGACTATCATTTTTCCAACGTCCATTGGGGGTTTGTTCGGCTCTCGGGGAAACAATTTGTTTGGTTCTAGCATCCCTTTTGGGTCGATGAGGTGGATTATGGGCAACCTGGAAGGTGATCCAATCCATCATCCTTCCGACGAGGTTTTCATTGATCATGGTATGAATAATACTATCATGGTTATCTCGTGGTAGCAAATGGATTTATCAAATTACGTCATAGAGAGGAGCGTTTGTTATGGTGGTGTAACAATAGGGTTGGAAGTATAATATTTTTAGATTTTTCATGGGCATGTACTGTTCAAGTTCGACTTTTTATCCCTGCTTAAGTGCTTCATAGAAATTTCATGCAGATTTTAAGAACTCTATTGATGGTGGAAGACTTTAAACCAACAATAATAACCTATTATCCAATTTCAGTTTTCATTAGTTAATAAGCGTGTTATTTGTAGACCTGGAGACTTTAAAATAACTGAAATAACTATTAATAACAAAGAAGACGTTCATCGACCCTCTGTGGGTTATGAGAAATTAGATGCACCTGCTTTTGAAAAGGGACTAGGTTCCTTTGACTTACACAACTTAGTGAATATCTTCAATTTATTGTGTTTCTATGTGTACCTCCTCTCTTAATCAAAATACTTTCGGGGATCACGAAGTGAAGTAAAAGCAATCCTCTCGAAAGCTCACAAAACCGCAGAAATTACGCTTTCAATTACAATTGCTTTCAGTGATTTCCATTTATATGAAACAACCGAGAATAGTTTTCTCTACTATTCCATGTGGGGTTTCCAAAGTTGAAGCTTCTAATCGCCTCAAATTCAATTACAAACGCAGAGTTGAGAAATCTTCTATTTGGATTAGCGGGTCTTGGTGTCCAATGTCTTAGTTGAATACTGAAATTAACAATAATCGTAACTTATGGCGTTGGAAACAACTTGTCCTCATGGCGCAAAGGGGCCTTATCAGCATCAAAAGGGTCTATTGGCATCGGAACAAAGGCTTTTAGAAGACGTATGGGATCATTTTATTGTGGTAGGGCTTGATCATCTAATACACGATGAGTTGCAACCAGTTTCCTCATCAAATAATGTGAAAGAGGGAATTTGTTGGAATCCTGAAATTCTAGTGCCGCCTCTGAAGGAGAACGATTCAAAGGACATGATAGTTTTCGAACTTCTCAACGAGGCCACTAAATATTGATTGTCTGCATCTCATGAACAGTAGGAGGAGGCGATCCTTGGAGCAACTGGATCCAAGGTCTACAAGTCTACAATCTGCAAGACTGAAACGAGTCAGGCACAAGGTGATGGTTCAGAGAAGTCGAAGTGGTACAAAGGGGTCGATGGACATCTGTGGAGCTAGTTTGCAGTGGAAATAAGAGACTCAACAAGGAATGGGGATCGAGTGTTGCAATGCAGAAGGATTCACCATTACTTGCACTCCCCTTACTCCCTTTGCATGCTCATCTCGTTAGCGCTCAGTATCACTAGCCAAATTACTTTTTTTCTTTTTTAAAGGGCTTTCCAATCATCTATTTAACTATCATCATTCCTACAATTTTCTCATTACCATGAATTTCACAAACATACATGAATATAATAAAGCATTGGAAAGCTCCTACAATTTCGGTTTCACTAAAACATTCATTTATAGTAGGAGCCTACTGTAAAGCTTTCCATGAATATAATAAGCATTTCTGCTTCGAGGGGTAATGAAATATTCGTTATTGTAGGCACCCAAGTTCTCTCGTCGTTCTATTTATCCCGCTCTGGCATATAATAAGCATTCCTGCTTGGAGGAGTAATGAAATATTCGTCAAGAGTAATGAAATATTCGTTACTGTAGGCGCCCAAGTTCAGTGGATGACAAAATTTCCATTATGACGTTTATATCTTTGATTGGACTCATGATTCTTTTTCTAAAACAATATTTAGCAAGATGTCCACCTTTGCCAAAATATTCACATTTAATATTTCTCTTAACATAAGAATCATGAATCATGATGTGCCATACTTTTTTGCTTTGCTTGAAACTTGTCTTTGTTCTTGTCCCACGATTTACCTCTATATGATCTTTTACCTCTTGCAATCAATGTCAAATATGAGCCACTTGAGTCTAGATCATAATTCTTAGTTCTCTCTTCCTCTTGAAGAATATTTCCAATCAATTCATCAAAAGTACGTGGCGTTGGTCTAACAGAGAGTGTTGAAATAAAGACTTTATAATCTTGCAGTAAACCTTTCAAAGTGATTATTACTAAATCACAACTAAAAACCTTTTCACCAATATCACATTAAATCTTTAGTTTGGGATACAAAATTACTTATGGTTTCATTGGCTTCCATTTTGATAGATAAAAGTTTAGTTTTTGAAAATAAGATCCGGTTTGCATTAGAGGTTTCATACAAACCTTTGAGAATGTCCCACATTTCATTGGAAGTTTTATTGTCTCTTATATGAGGAATTATGTTGTCCTTTAAAAACATTCGCAACAACACTTTCACCTTCATGTCCCGTTTTTCCCAGTTTGTTAACATAATTTTCACCATCAAGTTTAGTGGATTCATTTAGATAAGAATCAGTGAGAAGATTTGACATCTTCCACCACAAAAAATTCAGCAAGCTCAACAAAAAGAAACTTAATAGAACTACCTTTTACGTCTGGACATAGTTCTTCAATTATCTCTTCCAGGGAGTATTGTTGGCTTTATTGGTTTACTAGTTTGGAGGGACTGTAACCTGCGTGTGGAAGGTAGAAAGAGAGAACCATGCTAGAGATCCCAGATCGTTTGGACAATAGATCGTATACCTTCACATTGGGTTCCATGTCTCTCTTGGTTCAAATTCAAATCGCCTCTCTTATGCTGGTTGTCATGGATTGCATGCCTAGATAACAAATTTTAATTCGATCTTACACCAGTAACGACTTATATGGCATCCCACAACAACGATTCTCCTTTCATAACAGTGATTCTCCTTTCACAACAACGATTCTCCTTCAACACAAACATGTGCAAGTTTTCTTCTCCAACGAACTGCTCTCTATTCACACGATAGGAAATAATGCAATGCCTAGCTGCTACCTAGGCTCTGATACCAAAATAAATTCAGTATAATAACACATCAAAATAATCTTCACACAGTTCAAGTGAGACGAAGCTCACACATCAAACTTTTATTCACCGAGGAAAATTCCATTACATATATAGTTGGAATACTCACCAACAAATCAAGAACAAAAGCCTAAAATTATGGATCTCAAAGGACTCATAAGCTAAACTTGAACACTCATACAACAACTTCATTTTTTGACAATGTTTTAGATAACTTGGTTTATACATCATCTCAAGAGATGAGTGTCAAAGTAAGTTGTAATGACCATAAATATGACATACTAAGTAAATCTTCAAACTTAAATGGGTGAGGAATATTTATAAATGAAGACCTCATTCCACAAGAACAAGCTAAATAAAAAATGATAATAATAAATAGAAATTTAAAACACAAATAAAATTCTAAAAAATTCCAAATATTCTCTTATCTTCTTAAGGTTAAATTCTTATTGAATAAACATTATGATTCTCAATATTATTTCAAATTTAACTAAATTCAGGGCAAATATTATTAAATATCTAATTAACTTTATTTTTTTATTCTCAATTCAAAAATTAAATATAAATTTGAAAATATCAATAAAATTCTCCATAAAATTATTCTTTCTAAAATCTTATTTATTTATTCTATTTTATAGAGCCATATAATTGTATAAACACATTTACAAAGAGATATTTGTCTTCGTCATCATGCTCCCAAACTCCTCCATATCAATTCTTCCATCAGAATTTCTGTCATATCTAGTGATCATCATTTTGCAACTCTCCAAATCTTCTCCCTCCTTTAGTCCTAAGCTGAGCAGGACCTCTTGAAGTTCACACGGTCTGATGAACCCATTCCCATTCTTATTGAAAATGCTGAACACTGTCACCAACTCTTCCTTCATAAACACTTTCTCCTCTGTCTCATCATGCTCACAAGCTTCTTCCCAGATATTTTGAAAGAAGCCGCAGAAATCATTAAAGCTCATATGCCCTGGAGAACCCATCGCGATTTTCATATTATCATCAGAGATGTATGGCATTCCAAACTTTTCCAGTAAGGCTTGTACGTCCTCTGTACTAACAATGCCATCACCATTATCTCCAAGTCTTTGGAATCGCTTACGCCAGAAAATCTGGTTTTCATCATCCGAGAAATCCAAACAGAAACATAAAATTTATAAATTTTCTGCACCCAACTCAGTGCTATCGACACAACAACACTCCAGTACATAAACATGATACAAACATTAGAAACCGTGCAATTTCTGATGATATCACGCACCATCTTTGCTATATGGGATGGCTGAATTATATCTGAACAATAATTTCTGCAATTGAGAGCACTGACTGGGTATAAAAACACTAGGTATTGCTTGGGCGTCACTGTAGGCGCCCAAGTTTCATTGCTGAGTTTTCCTTATCAATATGTATAAAAAGACGAGGTATTGTCGATTTTTTCTTATTACGCTGAAAGGCGTACACCTATTGATAATGGGCAGATTTAATAGGGGTTTAGTGCTTAATAAGTTTTCTATGGACAGGATCAAATATGGCTGGAATATTCTTAGTAGTCACATAAAATAAATGGTTGTGATTTCAATCATTAACTTCTTAGCTATTATAAAGACATTCGTTTATGTGTTTACTTTTTTACATTTACCTAATCATATTTAAAAATTACTTTGATAGCTAACTGATTGCCATGTAAGTGATTAACAGAAATTAAAATATTAACACCAGATAAATGAAGCTTGACCTGACGTTTTTACTGTGTCAATTAGGGTTTTTTTTAACTAGGTTTTTTTTAAATACGTGGGAGATTTTTACTACACAGAGATTACCAGCTGATTCTTTTCGGCATTCACCAGCCGCGAGTTAGCGACTGTGCTAGTCATTATGTCAGTTTATTGTAGGCGCCCAAGTTCTCTCGTCGACTCTGTATAGGAGTTGTGAGTGACCAGTGTTGCAGCCAAGGGAGACGAGTTGGAGTCGGTGAAGGGAATTGGTGAAATAGAAGACACGTACAGATATAGGATTGGACGATGTTAATAAACAGATGTCAGCTTCGTATACATTCTGCACAGAGGACGAAGGCTGAGAGAGAAACCTCCCCCTAGAGAAGACCTTCGATGTAACAAGTGACAAAGTAAACTATTAAATTTGTTTCTTATCCATTTTATGGTCAAAATAGATAGTCAAGTTAAGGATTGTTGTTAAACATGGTTAACCAAAGTCAATCATGGTTACCATTATCACTTGTGGTCATCATGGTCAAGCACAATCAACCAAATGTAATAGAACTATTCGATCATTAATCAACCATGCTAAACATACTCAATAAAAGTCAACCATGTCCAACCATAGTTAATATGGCTATCCATAGTCAGTCATGGTCAACCATAGTCAAACATGGTTAACCATGTTTAACCATGTCCAACCATGGTTAATCATGGTTAACCATAGTCAACCATGGTCAAACATAGTCAACTATAAGTAACCATGGCTAAACAAAATCAACCTTAATTAACCATGGATAAGCAAAGTCAACAATAATTAACCATGACTAACTAAGGCCAATCATAATCACTCATAATGCAACATAACCCTTCAAGAATGTTACAATGCAACATAACCATGGACGAATGCCACAATCGAACATAACCCTTAAGGAATGTCACAATGTGCCACATAACCATTGAGGAACATAACAAGTTGACATAAGTCAACGATTGACTTTGTTGCTTACCCATCCAATGGACCAAACACACAATCCAATTAAGGATGGCCTTCAAACATGCTCAACTATAGTTGACAATGGTCAATCATAATTAATCATAGTCAAACATGACAACCATGGTCAATCATAGTAAAAAATGCTCTACGAAAGTCAACCATTGTGAAACATGCTCAACAATAGTTAGCCATAGTCACCCTTATATAGCCATAGTCACCCTTATATAACCATAGTCAACCATGTCCAAACATGGTCAACCATACTCAACCATAGTCAAATGTAGCTAACCATGGTTAATGATCGTCAAGCATACTCAATGATAACCAAATCATTGTTAACCATAGTCAAACATCGTGAACCTTTGTCAACCATCTTCAAACATGGTTCTAAATGGTCAAATATGGTCAACAATAACTGACCATCATTCACAGGGGCTTCATCTTGTTGACCAATATCTTACCACATTCATTCATAAAGGAGGTTTTAAGATTGTGAAAAATTAAGTCTATATATTTTAAGTATTAGGGGGGGTGTAGGTTGGGGGGTAGGGGTTTATGGGCATTGGGGGTTATAAAAAGGGGTGTCTAGTAAAATTAGGGAGTTTTATTTATTGAAGAAATTTAATGGGAAGGGGGTTTAACAAAAGGATTTTGGGAGGTATTTATCAATATTAATGAAATTATGGGTATTCTTTAATATCCCATGAATGCACAAGCTATGTCATAGGTTCGTTCAGTTAAGGCTCTTGTCATCACCAAACATAGTCAAACATGGTCAACCATGTTTAATCTTAGTGAAACATGGATAACCATGGTCAACCATGTCTAACCATAGTCAACTATAGTCAAACATGGTTAACCATACTCAACCATGGTCAACCATAGTCAACATTATCAAAAAGAGTAAACCATAGTCAACTATTATCGAACATAGTCAATGCTAAGAAACCATTGCTTATTAAAGTCAATCATAATTAACCAAAGCTTATTATAGTCAAACATAATTAACTATGGGTAACCAAGGTGAACCATATTCAACCAAAGTCAACCATAACCAAATATGGTAACTCAAGTTGATCATAGTAAAACATGTCTATTATAGTCAATCGTGGTCAACCATAACTATCCAAATTCAATTACAGTCATACATAATCAAAACAAAAATCACCATATTCAATCAAAGTCAAACATTGTCAACCATGATTAACCATAATTACGCCGAAAGGCGTACACCTATTGACAATGGGCACAATTAATGATCTTTTAACTTTATTTAACCTTAAACCCTAATCTGATGGCTATGCATTGAAGATGTTGGCATATTCTTAGTCGTCCTCCAAAATCAATGGATCAAATTTATTGTTCATAACTTTCTTGCATTTATCAAGGCATCCGTTAACATGTTTACTTTTTAACATTTACCTAATCACATTAAAAAATCACTGTAAGGATATGTAATTGCCACGTTCCATTTATCAACCTAATGCAGCCAAATATTTCATATTACCACAGCGGGATTATCACAAACGTTTTATATTGGAGACACATATTCTCAGTATATTGAGGGCACGCGTTCTCAGCGGCTACCTTTCAGCGTTCTCAGCCGCGAGTTAGCGCCTGTGCTAGTAATATCAACATTTGAAATAGTTATGTATTTATGAAAGTGAAAAACCTTAATCGAAAATTACTCATATATTATGTTTGAGATAATTATATATTTATCAAATTGGAACAGGTTTAACATTATATTTTGAACTTAGGAGAAAAAAAGTTAATAATCTAACAATGTTATTATTTATTGTTTAAGTTATTATTATATCTCAATTTAATCCTATATAATAATTAGCAATAAATTAATCATCAAGTAAATTTTCTTAATAATAATATATGATAAGTAATATTAAAATAATCTTATGTGTCTCTTGATTACCAAGTAAAACTATAGAAACGCATAACGCTACGGGACATCTCAACGGTGTTGAACGTGTAATCAACATGACGTGCTCAATCAGCCACATCACATCACATGACAACAGTGCTAAACGCGTGCGCGCGGTAATAATGGGCAGATTTAATAGGGGTTTAGTGTTTAATAAGTTTTCTATGGACAGGATTAAATATGGCTGGAATATTCTTAGTAGTCACACAAAATAAATGGCT
>ML778686.1:894290-971910 GCA_009831015.1 Picea engelmannii | reverse complement strand
ATATATATATATATATATGACCCATTACATACTTTAAAAATAAAAAACTAGAGTACATCATTTTCAAAAGTTAAAAAAAAAAAGAGCAAACTTTTTATCAACATCCTCTATAACATCCTCTATTGTCATATAAAATCTTTGGAAGCGACTTGACACCAATAAATAAAGGTTGGAGAGTGAAATTCCCCAATTTTGTTTCTGGTCTCATTCATTGATAATCAAAAGTGAATCCCCAAAAAATTGGATTTGCTTTACACCATATCCTTTCACTAGCATTAGAACTAGTTGAAGTGCCAACAACTTATTGTAATTATCTGATCAACTTCCAACACCTTCTTTGAAATTTATGATGCACCAAAAGGTGGATTTACCCTCCGACACCACCCCTTCCACCCCTTCCAGGAGTCCCCTGAGATGCACCGTCAAAGTAAGCCAAAGGTATATATTGATTGAGATCAACTTCTTTAGATTGATGTACAACTTGTTTATCCTAAATTAGGGGAAAGACATATAGAATGTTTAGTTCTTATACAACACATTTCAAAGGTAGTGTTTCTTTATCCTCAAATGGTTTCAGGTTTTTTTCCAACCATGATCTCCAAGAAACATTTATTGGAAGTTCTTTGAACCTTATATTTTCTTTATTTGTGCCCCATCTCTGAATGCCTCCTCAGTGGTGTTTCCTACCCAGACATTTTTTAAATCAGTCATACCTTCCACCTCTTTCTAAACCTGTTTTGTAAAACGACAAGACATGAATATGTGAGAATTTGTTTTATCATCTAGTTGGAATAAATAATATCAACGAGGTCCCACAAAGTTCTTGTTTTGTGGAATGTCCCAGGTGGGAGCTTTTTTATTCATAATCAACCCCATAAAAAATGAGATTGTGCTAAAATCTTGAGCTTCTGTACAACTTTCCACCACCACTCCTGAAAATCCTCTTTTCCTTCAATAACCAAGGTTTTATATCCAATTTTTGGGACATATTCACCATTTGGATTTTGGGAGAAAATAAGTTTATCTTCCTCATCCCTTATCCTAACAAATATATATTTAAATCATATATGTACCTCTTCGATATAAAAGTATCCTCTTCCTCTAGCCCTATTTATATCATAGTTACCAATATCCAACCACTGGGAAGAATGAAAGGACCACTTTCCATATTATTGAAGCATTTTGTAATTTTTTCATAGGGATTCTAACCCATTCATCTACCCTATCCATAGCTATGTACTTTCCCTTTGTGACTTGAACCCATAAACTTAATCTTTGAACTAAGTGTCACACATTCCATTATTGGCAGCTAGTTCCTTTGAGAACAAAAAAACATTCTTAAGGCCCCAACATCCATTGGCTTTAGGCAAGGCTATTTTTTTCTAGGATGGGCCAATAACAAACCTTTCCCCCCATTTTTTCCTAACCAAATAAGCCTACAACATACATGTTTGATTTTATATAGTACTCCTTTGGGAATCCATGCCAGAGACATCCAATAGATTGGAATCATTTCCAATACCACTTTAACTAGCACCAATTTCCCCCCTCTGTAACCATCGCTTACATAAGGTATTCAATTTTTTCTCCACTTTAGCTATAAGCCATTGCCATTCACAAATTTTATACATATTTGGCTTTAGTTGAAATACTATGTATTTTTTAAACCTACATCAAGATCAACCAAGTTGTAAGGAAGCATCTGTGTAATGAAGTTTTTGATTGCCATATTGATACCCTAAAGGGCTATTGTTGACTTAGGGGTGAGTGCAAGCTATTGATGGTATCTCATGATGTGTTAGTGGCAATGAAAACATGGAAAAACAAAAATATGTTAACTTGGAAGGATGATTCAAGGTACTTTCACAATGAATTTGAATATGGTGTAAAAAATGAAATGTAGGAAAATGAATTTGCTTTCACAATATATAATTTTTATTTCTAGAAATTTTGTGTGACTATGTGAAATTTGAGTTTACCTAACAATGGTGTGTTATTTTTCATGCAAAATATAATGCATATGTTTCCATTAGTGCTAACTTTGAGTATGCAAATGATGGAATTTCCTTAAAAAATTGTATAATTGTAGAGAACTCATTGTTTTTGTGCACCATAATTTTTTCAATACACAAACACACACTCACACAGATATATATATATATATATATATATATATATCCTTGAAATTACAAGATCTTCTGTTAGTGCTAGGTATAAGGGTCTTAACATCATCAAACATGTTTTTTTAGATTGGAGATATTAGTTTGTAATAGTGTAGCATATAACTTATTTAAAAAATGGCTAAGGTGAAAAAAAAGTTATAGAAGACATACAAGAGGTATGTATTTTAAGATTCTAATATATGTCAAGACAAAAATCTATTAAAAATAGTAAACCATATTAATTTTTAAAAATATATAAATTTGGAATCTGCACAATCAACTCTATATGTGTCTGTAGTTTCACTAACAAGGGATTTGTGTATCCTATAAAAAATAATGTCAAAAATAGAGGATTTGTGAATCTCCAAAAAATTAGTAATGCTCTAACATTGACTTCTTTGGCCAAGAGAAGACCACGCAAGAGTACTTATGCTTCTACTTGGTTGTTTGTGGTTTGACAAGTCCCCAAGAAAAGAATAAGATCATTGTTCCTCTGGGATCTTCAAGAGTCCCCTCCACTCCTGTCACCCCTCGATTCTTTCTTGATGACCAATAAAAAAACAATGTGAATGAGCTTTGCTAAGATTTCCAATCAAAAATATCTTGTTCCTTCATTGAAATATACCATTGTGGGTTCATGTTGATCGACCTAATAAGCATAGGGAAATAGTCTTTGATCTAAAATTTGAACTAATGAAACCAAATATCCTCATCCCTATCCAAGGCCTACACATAAATTCTCATTATGACACTGAAAAATTATGAAAGGAGCCCTTTGAATTTGGCAGTGATCATAGTTGGCTTGTCCAAAATTTGATTAAATACTTCAGTATTACATGCCAACCAAAAATTATATTCCAACTTATATATTTTGGGAGTGTATTTCACAATCTTGTTTTTGAGGCATCCTTGAGAAATTTTACTCCAGAGGGTGAACATATCTTCCTAGTAGGTGGATCATCTTACATGATGGCTTATTCCCACGAAAGTGAAGGACCAAAATTTTCTTGAGAAGATTCACTTAAAAAACAAGTGATTTATTGTTTCTTCAACTAATAGGAATAAATCGCATCAACAAGGACCCTGAATTCCTCTTTTCTTCAAATTATCACAAGTTTAGAGCATGCCATGTTATGTGATCCAAAAAAAATGTTGATCTTTGGGATCCCATCGTTATGCCATATTTGATTCCAAATTGGAGATTGTTGTGGAAGGTGAAGGGAGTAGATTTGTGATAGGTCCCCATATTTAGCTCTATATATAGATTCACTCCAACCCCTGTAGTCCTTCACATGGAGATCCCAGTGGGTGAACTTGCTGAGAGATTAAATGAGAATAGGAAACAAGTGGCACAACGTCTCTAGGGGATCCTATATGCTTCGACTCAACCATTATCTAGTGTTTTGTGCCCATATTGAAACGTCATATAGAGATTTTTTCCTTCATACATCCATGTTTTTAATGATATCAAAATTTCATTGTTTGATAGGGCCTCTTTTTCCAATATGCTATCCTCCCATATAGATATGTCCTTTCCATTCCCTAGAATCCAAGAAAGCTTGGAACATATCAAGGGAACCATAGATTTCAAAAAAATTCAAATATGGGAGTGATGAGTCCAAAATATGGTACACTTTTGGCAACATTATGAAGCACAAACATATGTTTTGTTTGTGTTACATATATAATTATAAGCCATTATCATCCAATTTGTGGAGATTATGTGACCTAAGACAATACTTCATATTTTGAATAAATGAGCCATAAATTAGAAAAAAAAAAGTATATTAGTTGAAATTATTTCCAATTAATATTGATGGATAGAAAATGGGATTAGATACCAATTAATTTGATTTGAGAGTATAAACCCATTTGTATGAATATTTTGGTTATGTAATGTAGTTCTATTTAGTTGACATTCTTTCCAACTAATATGGAACTAAACCATATTTTCATTCTTTGTTTTAGTAATTTAGTTATATTTAGTTGGGATTTTGTAACTAACATGGAACTAGATCCTATTTCCACTCTTAGATCACATTTTGACTATAAGTAATTGTGGATTTTGTTGTATATTAGGGGATTTTTTGAGGTAAAAAATGGGCCTCAAATCAAAAAATGTACTACCAGTATCAACTTTAAAAGAACTAGTGGGATTTAAGATGATAATGTCAACCATAAGGGTAAATAGTTTTGGTGGAAAAAAAACTACTTGTTTTCTCATATTTTTTACTCATCTCCTTATAATTCTACTCAAATTTCAAGTGTAGGCACTCCTTGGATGTAGAATTAAATTATGCATCCAAAGAGTACCCACTCTACATAAATTTGATAGACCCACAATGAGATATATAAAAAGAAAGAAAGTATATAGAGTGGGTACTAGTTGGTTGCAGAATTTAATTCTACATCCAATGAGTGACTACTTTTGAAATTTGAGTATACCTATAAGGAAATGATTTGAAAATATGATAAAAGGATTTTTTTTTCTTCCCCTTGAAAATTCAGATCTCTTATTTTATTATTTTCCTTGGGAGGTCTATTTTAGACCTCAAATTTCCCCTAATATGAATCTTTCTATAAAAGGAGAAGACTTAGTGTATTGTAGATAGGAGGTAGTTAGACTTTGGAATTGAAGAAGGAAATCAAATTAAAGATCATATTGAAGGATATTGTATTTAAGACATCTTGATAATAATACAATTCTCTCATTTTCATTTCAATTATTCTTTATTTTTAGTTTAATGTAATTTATTTCAATTACTTTTTATTTTATATTAATGTAATTTACAAGTTAATAAGGGCATGGAGATCTCTTTCATATGCATCAAGAAAATGATCCCCCCTATCTTGTATAGGAAAGAGAGACCCATGACTTGTTAGAGTGGGAGTAGAATAGATGCATTTCAATTGATTTCCTTTTTGTTGTATGGTATATTTTAATTCGTGTATTTCACTTTCTACTACTATGTTTTCTTTTTTGCAACATCATTTCCTTCTTAGTTGACAATGCAATTTATTTTATGTAAAATCATTAAAAAAAAAAACAGTTGTAAATAAGGAACCCACACCTTGCACATATAGGGCATGGCATATGGAAAGAAATTTAACCTTGGGTTGGTAAATTAATGCAAAATCCATTTAGTTACTCTTGTTGTAAAATAGTGGAGTAATTAAATAGACTGTCATTTTAGTATTGTTTTCGGGGAGATGCCAAAGGAAAAATGGTACCATTTTCATTGGTTTTTAGGAAGAACACATGGTGCAAACATTAACAAGAGGAATTGTTGACTACCCTCTCTATGGGATCTCATATTTAGTGTTATGCACTTAGAATTAGGACATATAGATGCATGAATCAAGTTAAAAATTAAAACGAAATATTTCATGGTGCAGTAAGAGCCACCCAAAGCACTAACCACCATTGGGGCTCCAAACTTCGGGTGAACTTACATGTTTTAAACCCTTGGGTCTTGGAACTAGTTCCCAAGTCCGATTCTTCTCTATTTGGTCTAGTTCTTCGTTCATTGCTTTTATCCAATCTTTAATTTTTCTAGCTTCTTTAAATGACTTAGGTTCTATTAGGGATAACATTGCTTGTTCTAAGTCAAAAGTGAGTTTCCTTCTTGATTCCACTCATGCATTTTTATCTCTAATAATCTGACTTTCAGGATGATTCTTTTGAACTCTTTTTGATGGAGCTTTTGGCAAGGGTGTTTATTCATTGTATTCTTCATCAATATATGGTTCAATTTCCCATGTTTCATTATCATTATCTTCTTGTTGAGATTCTACATCATCATCTTCTTGTTGATATTTTTTTATCAATGTCTTGCGATATGCTCTTTTTTAGATCATATATCTTTACATTGGAACTTTCCACTATCTTTAGTAGTCTAAGATTATAACATCTGTATACTTTCTTATTAGATGAATAGCCTAAAAATATTCCTTCATCGGATCTTGGATCAAATTTTCCTAAGTTATCTTCACCATTCGTAATGCAACATTTACTTCCAAAAGTTCTAAAGTGTTTTACAAATGTTGGCCTCCCAAACCATAGTTCATAAGGGGTTTTGTCTTGGTTGGGTCTCAACTGAGCTCCATTAAGTATGTGGACTTCCGTGTAGATTAAATCTCTCCAGAATTTGTCTGGAAGATTGGATTCATTTAGCATGGTTCTTATAGCGTCTTGAACTATTTTGTTTTTCCTTTCTACCACTCCATTCTGTTGAGGAGTCCTGGGAGCTGAAAAATGTCTTTTGATACCATGATTTTCACAGAATTGAATGAACTCTTTAGAGGTGAATTCTCCTCCATTGTCTAATCTCAGACATTTAATTTTGAGATATGTTTCATTTTCTATAAGGGCTTTGTATGTTTTAAACTTCTCAAAGGATTTTGATTTTACTTTTAGAAAGTATACCCAGGTCAATCTTGTGTAATCATCAACAATCAACATAAAATACTGTTCACAGTAAGTACTTTCAGTTTTGGTAGGTCCACATAGTTATGTGTGAATAAATTCTAATGGTTTTGTTGTGGAATTCTCTTTTGTGTTGAACCTAACTCTTGTTTTCTTTCCTATTTGACAATGTTTACAAATAAAATCTAAAGGCTTAATCACTTTTGGTAGGTCCCTAATTGCCTTTTTCTCGTTGGCTTTGATCAAGTTGGCAAAGCTTAAATTCCCCAACCTTCTATTACATATCCATCTTTCATCTACTTGGCTTAAACAACATTTTTCGTCTTCATCTATATTAAGGATGTACACATTGCTAGATGTTCTTGGTGCAACTGCCACTAGCTTTCTAGTGTCCTTTTTTCTGATCTCACATTTCTAAGAATCAAAAGTAAATATGTGACCCTGATCACATGTCTGAATTACACTTAGGAGATTAGGTTTGATATTTTCTACCAGAAGTATATCTTCTAATTTGGTTTTATTATTTCTTAAACTAACAATGCATTTTCCCAGTATTTTGGCTGACATATTATCTCCAAAAGTCACTTTTCCTTTTCCTTTCTTGTTTAACTTGAGAAATTTGATTTGATCTCTAGTCATGTGTTTGGAAAATCCATTGTCTATCTACCACTGACATCCTTGATTTCTCGCATATAAGGCTACATTGCACTATGTGTTCTTTTTCTTCCATACTTTTTTATTATTGGGAATATTTATCTTTTTATCATATTTTGGCAATCTACATTCACTAGATTTATAACCATAGTTGTTGCATTTGTAACATTCAACATTGTAGTTTTGTAAGGGAGAGAAGGAGTTATAGTTTCTTATTTGTGCATTATCCTTATTATTTCCATATCTTTGAACATTTCTTGGATTGTACTCTCTATAAGCTTTACAGTGTGTTGCTTTATGTCCAAATTTTTTGCAGGAATAGCAATAACCAAGGAAGATATATTGATTTATGTTGGAGGGATTCCTTTTGATGATTCTATTCTTTTCATTATCTTTTTAATTAGTAGAAGGTGTAAATTTATGTTTATTTGGGATAGTTTCAAACGGTATTGTTCTTGTTTTCTTTTCTTTTTTATTTATGGGTTTCTTAAGAACATCTGCATAGCCGTTTTTGTC
This sequence comes from Picea engelmannii, assembly GCA_009831015.1. Lineage (NCBI taxonomy): Eukaryota > Viridiplantae > Streptophyta > Pinopsida > Pinales > Pinaceae > Picea > Picea engelmannii. Next base: position 964,152 of record ML778686.1, on the reverse strand, counting down.
ATTTTATTGTTCTGTAGAGGGATCATATCCTAGTCCTATCTTATCATTTGGTGATCTCTGATTGCTAAGAATGTTATTCAAGATTTTTGAGTTGTTTTCAAATTTAGACTGAATATATTCTTTTTCTAGTTTTCCTTTTAGTTGAACTATTTCATCCTCCAATATCTTACACATTTGTTGTTTTTCATTGAGTTCTTTATTCAATATTTCTTATTTTCTTGTGGTTTCTTGAAGTTGATTTTTTAACTTAATAATCAATTGTTCTAACTCACCGATGGTTTTGGAAACTTCCTTCTCTCTTGATTTAGTAGCTTCTTCAATCTCTAGAAGTTCTTCCCTTACTAACCTGTTTTGTTTTTTAGTTTTTCTTAGTTCTTCAATTACACGAAGGAATTCTTCTTTGAAGTTCACTTCTTCTTCATCTTCTGAATTATTATCATATTGAGTTTGTATTCCCATAAATAGAAGCTCTAGCTTCTCTTCTTCATTTTCTTCCGATGAGCTACTGTCTTCTTGGGTAAAAAACGTTTTATTTTTCTTGTAGAACTTCTTTTTATCATTGCTTTTGATTTTCTTTTGATCTTTGAAGGTTCTTTCATCACCACTTTCTTCCTACTTAGGATAGGGGCATTTATTGGCAAAGTGTTCGATTTTTCCACAGTTGAAACATATTAGAGGAATCTTTCCTTTGTATTTCCCAGTCCCTTTCTTGAGTTTCTTTATGAAGTTCACAATTTCTTCATCAGATATATATGATGACTCATCATTGGTCTTATTCTCTTGCCTCATATTTGTTTTAGATGCTTTAAAGGTTGTTTCTCTTTTTGATGGCTTTTTGTTTCCTATTCTCAACTCATATGCTGTAAAAATTCCATGAAGCTGATCTACTGTGAGTTTGTCAAATTTTGGCCTATCTTCAATTGTAGAAATCTTGGCATGATATCTCATAGGTAATGACCTTAATATATTTTGTACAATAGGATTATCGGTAAGTTCTCCTCTTGTTTCTCTTATCGAGTTAACTACCTCATCTACCCTATGAAAGTATTCAACAATGTTCTCTTCTTCTTTCATTTTCAAATTTTCAAACTCAGTTCTATAGGTTTGTATTTTTTCTTCTTTGACTTTGTTATATCCTTCATATACAACTTCCAATTTGCCCTAGATTTCCTTAGCTGAATTACAATGCATAACCTTCACACATGTAGAATTTTTCAATCCTCCTAGGATGGCATTAACTGCTCTTGAGTTGTCATTGCATATTTTCTTTCATGCAGTATCTGTGGGTGGATTGGTTGGTGCAGTGTAAACATCTACAACATATTTCCAGACATCAAAACCAAGAGCCAAAAAGAAGATTTTCATTCTTATTTTCCAGAGAGCATAGCCACCTCCATTGAACAATGGTTCTTTGTTGGAAGACACCCCCTCTTCTTGATCCATTTATTTTAGGATCTACCTTCCATTTATTAGAGTGTGTTGAAGGCACTTGCTCTGATACCAATTGTTGGAAATACTGAGAGGGGGGGTGAATCAGTATTACCCTTTTTCAACAATTAGCAATTAATTTGATATTTTATTAATTACCACAATAGATCAACAATGGACTTGTATTTAAAATCAATTATATAAATATAATTAACAAGAATTACAAGGTTTTATAAAGAATAGTGAAAGACACCAATCCTTTTTAGAGCACCAACTCTAGGAGATACAAATCCCCTTCTTTAGGGCACCAACCCTAGGAAGCACCAACTCTCTTATCTAGTAAAGGATATGAATCCTTCTTTGCTCCTCCCTTCCACCCTCACTGCATAACTATCATCAGTTCCTCTTCTTGGACTTTGCTTCTTCTTTGATCTTCCAATCTAGACTACATAGACACGTCTTCTTCATCGTTGTTTCTTGCTTATATATTATTCCAACTGGTGTTAGCATTGAAGCAATGTGTCTCTTTGTTTGTACCATTGCACCTCTTCATTTAAGTTATCAATAATAACATTTGTTTTTCTTCCATTATTATTCATACATTATCGTAAAAGATTTTTGATTTAGGGAGAGGGATTCATAAATCAATCATAGAAATGGATTGGTTTTGTTTTAACTCGATCCCATGCCTCTTTATTTCATTCTCAAATTAAGTTGATCAGATCTTATATTTTTAATGCATTGCAAGTATTGGATTACTTAAGATAAATAAGGACAAATTCCAAATCCTTATCTGGTTCAACGTTCCTTCTTGAACGAGATCAAATTCTTATTCTCTGTGTCAAATTTCTCACAGAAACACTTTGGGACCTCTACTTTATACGGCCACAGGCGGTAGCTAAGCGCTAATCCAAATGAGTGCTTAATCACTTATCAATATTGATAGTCGTGTTTTATTTGCACGTTGATATGGACAATTCTCGTTCACTTAGAAACTTCACCCTTCGACACTTTGGGACTCCGCCCTCTACAGTATTTTAATTCTTCTAGAGAAAATTTCGCCGGAGTGCTTATCAACACTTCCCTACTTAATAACCTTCACATGTTTAGGAGATAGGACTATGGGCTTAGGCACAAAGGATCTCATGCTCTTCGGGTATTCAAATATTCATGACTCGGGGACTTCGGGCTACTCAAACTATGAAGTAGTTCAATCCCTCTGAAGGTTTACTTACCAAATAAGTCATAACATGATGATGATCACTTGTTGTCGGTTAACATATCATGCTTACTCTATCCTTCCACTACGCTTGATCTAACAATCATGAGAGAACCTGTATGATATTAGATCAATGACTAGCATTAGTTTGCAACTTCACACTTCAACGCTTCGAGTAGTTGCTAGTAGGAGAAACTGCATATCCCCAAAGGACATAATCTCAGAGTGATGTAGCTTGTTGAGGTCACTATTGATGTGGCACTGGTTGAGTGGTTGCCACGTGTCACCTAAATTCATGACTTGCGTATACCTAAAGTTCCAATTGTACCTTGACACTTGTCACCATCTGATTGCACCACATTCCCTTGCTTACGTGGTCTTGATGACGTGTATCTTGTGATGTGTCATATGTATTTCTTCTTTGGATCATTATTCTATATCGGACAGTCTAGTTTTCACCTGAGTTCTTGATCCAATGACCCTCATTCACTTCGGTACTTCAGGGCTCCGGCCTTCAAGTGAACTTACATGTTTTAAACCCTTTTTCTCTGAATTGGTCAACGTTGAATTTAACCACAATTGGACCCGCCTATCCTCATCCAACGACCACCATGCATTGTCTAAATATGATGGCCCTCATTCACTTTAGAAATTCAGGGCTTCGGCCTTCGGGTGAACTTACATGTTCTTGGCTTATTTTTGCCAAAGTGGTCAGTGTCGGAGTTGACCATCTCCTTCCCTTTACTGTGGTCTGACGGTTCCCATATTTCACTCCAGATCAACGGTTGACGAAAGTTCATGACTTCGGGGCTTTGACGTTCGGGTAAACTTACCTTTTCTTGGCTTCTCTGCACTGAAGTGGTCAGTGTCAGAGTTGACTGTCTCCTTTCCTTTACTGTGATATGATGGTTCCAAAGTTTTAACTCCATATCAACGGTTGATGATAGTTAGTTTAATCTGAGACTCTGGGATATTTGTGGCTTACAGTACTTTTCTTCCACTAAACTCGATTGGATGGTCGAGAATTCATCCGAAGTACCTCCTTTATCTAACGAATGGTGTGACTTCATGAGTTCGTTCCTATTCCTTATCTCTAATGTCCCGAAACTTACATTATCCTTCCACTTGGATTTGATCAGTGGTTCTAACTGATCTATTAATGGTTGTGATTACTTCCAAAATTTTAATGGACGATTAAATTTCCATGATTCTTCACATGAGTTTCTTCTGTGTAGGCTTTGTCTTTTGCAAGATCTGATGGTCCAAGATTTTCCCTAGAAGAATATCAATGGGTAGGATTCTTCCTTGATTCTTTTCGAGTTTTACTATGGGGATTTCAATCCCAATAGCATTTCTGCAATGTGATCTCCCTTCTGATCTTCGATTAATGTCTTTCCTTCTGAGCTTTGGGTTTATACTGGATTCTTTTGCACCCTGTTGACATCAATAAAAATATTGTACCACTGTTTCCAACAAGATGGCTTCTGAAAAGGAGAAGAAAAAGATCATCCCATGAGCCACAAAGAGATCAGGGATACGCTCCAATCATTGAGGGAGATAGTAGAGGATTTGCAACAAAGAATTCAAAATCTCGTAAGCCGAGAATATTTGATAAAAGGAGAAGGAGGAGACGAAGGTGGTGGAACTTCATATCCCCCTTTACCATCCTCATCATCATCTTATTCTGAAGCAAGTGAACATTTTTCTCATCGCAAGAAGTCCTTTAAGAAGTTGGATCATAATCTTCCTTTATTAAAGTTGGATGTCAAGTTCGAGTTTCCAAACTATGATGGAGAATTGAATGTCGAGAAATTGAACAACTTGATCAAGAAAATAGAGGTATATTGCAGGGTTCAAAATATCATGGACGAGGCTGCAAAAATATAGCTAGCTGCTCTTTGACTAAGTGGCACCACCTTAATATGGTGGGAGAGTAAGATGAAAATTGATCTTGTTCAAAAGGGTAAAGTAATCTCTTCTTGGGATAAGTTTACTAAGGCTATAAGAAAACTATTCTATCCATTGGCACATACGCAAATGACAATGATAGAATGGTAGCATCTAAGACAAGATAAGGCTATAATATTAAGGCATATACACAAGAATTCAAAAATAAGGAATTATCATTAGGGATTTCGTTGTATACCCATGAAACTCTTCTGGAATATATTGGTGGCATGCACTCGTATCTTCATCATACTATTTTAATGTTTAACCCTACTAATATTTCCAAAGTGTCAGTACAAGCTACTCATAAGAGGCTAGTAAGGGGAAACATGTTAGCGAAGATAAGAAGCCATACAATTTTGAGAAGAAACTAAAAGGTAAATGGAAGAGTAAGAAATCAACCACAATAAAGAAAGCTAAGGAAATTCCTACATGTTCCCATTGTAATAAAAAGGGACATGAGGAATCATAGCATTGGAAGCTGCATCCAAAATTACGACTGAAAAAGTTCAAGAATAAAGGGAAGCAGAAGACTGTTGCATTAGATCATAGGGATCTAGCGTCAAATTCCAAAGATGAATCTAAGATCATGGAAATAGGAATAAAATGTATATCAACTTTCAATTCAAATTATTTAATTCAATCCACCAAATTGGAATGTGATATTGATCAAAAGAAGAGAAGTGAGATTTTCCATGTCATAGTTATAGTTAAGCACACAAAGGTAGATTCTTTATTTGACAATGGATCTCAATTTAACCTAATATATGAATCAATTATTACGAAGATTGGTTTAAATACGACACCTCATAAGAATCCATATCCATTAGGATGGGTATGTGAAGATGCTAGGTTGCAAGTGACAAAACAATGTAAGATCATATATTTACAATTACAACTATTTTTTTTGATGAGGATGAGTTAGATGTTGTACCTCTTGAAATTTGTGACATTGTCTTGGGTAGTCCATATCTATTTGAAAAGAAGGCTATATTCTATCGCAAAGAAAATAAATATCATATTTTCAAGGATGGGGTTGAATTTATTTTCACAACTCATCGTATCTGTTAGTGTCAGAAGTCGCTCCTGGATTGCTTGCAGGAGCAGAGCCCAATGCCCATCAGTTTTTATGTCACGATAGTTTTAATGGGTGATCAAATGGGTAGAGACTCGGGCAGATATCGCTCTAACTCGGGAACTGATTCTGGTATGTAAGGAACAAAGTAGGTCTTGATTTAACTTCAGTCAGTGAGTTGACTAAAAGATGAGCAGGTGGAAGACTTGGTAAGAAGAGTGAACAAACTGCCTCGGGAAACAGGCTTTTCATCAGTTTGCAGAAGAAAGACTCTGAATGCAAGATCCTCTTGGTTCAGGGTCTCAAGAAACTGAAAGGGGGACTCGACTAGATTCTCCAATTCCAAGTCTCTCAGCGCTAAGAAAATCACAAGGACCGATTAGAAACAATGAAACTATTACAGTGATCCAATCTACATCATCCTATAACAGTTACAACTCGATTGGATTCTCCAATTCCGAGTCGTTCTAACACAGTGTAAACAAAGACATGAAGGAAACTGACATTCATAAGACAAGAAGTCTCAAGAGTTCATGCATAACCAGAATAACAGTGTTTCATTAAAGCTTTACAACCAAGAGCCTCGCTCAACCATCGATCCCTTTTTAAAAATGGCGAAAACGCCTACATATACTCAAAAATAACAACAGCAGCAAAAACGAGACACTGCATTAAAGAATTACGTCTGCCTAGCTTCTGACAGCCTGCCTATGCAGACTCAGGATGATCGTGCGCCTATGACAGACGCCATCAAATTTCGGATTGTCCTTCTGCAGTTAAGTCGACGTGATTTTAATTCATCGTCGAACTTTCCCTTTATGGCGGAGCCGATGTCTAACCACCTACAACAACTGCAATAACTACCATATTGGGATCAGGAATGGCTTTGGTCAACTCTGCCTTTTAGGGATGTGGAGGTCTTTTCGAGGGGCCACCTGGACCAACAGAACGACTCATGGGATGAGAGGTGGAAGATGTGGCATACTCGATGAGGATGTTGTAGGTGCCAGTATGGTATGGTGAAGGGACAGGAGACAGCGAATGGAGGGAGGTGCTGAGGTAGAGGTGACTGGGTGAAAGGGACACATGGCAGGCGGTGAGGACTTAGAACCAATATATTTGTGCCACGTACAGATAGGGGCCCCGCTAGAGTGAAATTCCATTCTGGACCTCCCCCTTCCATTAAAGGCAGAACCGATGGGGGGGTCTGGAATCCAATACAGACCGTAGATCTAAATGCCGAGACTTGGGCCGTCCAGATGCACGCATACATTATCTCCGATTCCGGACCCCCCCCTCTTGTTAAAGCCAGAATGACGGAGGGGGTGTGGAATGGAACCTCATCTGTGAATTTGAGTGCCTGGATTACGACCGTCCAGATCTACGTCCTCTTTAAATTAAATTTGCCCAGGCCTTGCTGATGGATGAACGGCTGAGACGACCTCGGCGCTTTCAACATGAAAATCCTGAAGGGCCCCTACTCGTGCCTCAACTATTGCGTCGTGTGTCCTTTAGATGGACGGTCCCGATTCTTTTGGGATTTCTGGCACCGGGGGTTCACGATGCAACGTTTCTCAAAATCCCGATTGACCAAACCGCGAAAGCACAAATGTATGCCACGTGTCCTCCAGAGGAACGATCGTGATGGAATTTGATGTTAGAAGAGGGTTGCCTCCATTATCAGGCTCGCTTGACGTGACCGGGTGCTAGGACCATGGGCTTAGCTTCAAAGGTGCTTATCGGCGTTTCGGGGTTTGGGGTTTCAAGATGTAGAAATACGTGAAGCCCTCACCCTTCGAACTCCCGAATGCCGAAATGTCGACATGACTAGATCTTGTGCCACACGTCCTTTGGATGGACGATTGATATCCTTTCTTTCATGCAATATAGACGCTACCTATCCCGCTAATCCCGGTGCAACTCTAGTAACCGCTATTTCCCATCGTCCCTCGATCTACTTTTATAGATGAATATGGGCCGTTGACAATGTAATTCTTCCCACTCACTTGATTTTTAGCTTGAAATGGGGCTTTACGTGCTACGCTTGGGCGTTCTTCATGCAACCTGCAGCTCTGGATGCTCTCGGGTCCAAGACAAGAATTGTTGCTAACATTAGGCTCCATGGGGGATAGAGTCGTCCCTGTGATGCTCTAAGAACTCATTCTGCAGCTTCAGTGCCTTGCTATTGGGCTATGGAGTCAGGCTCAAAACATCCCGCTGCTGAAAATACAGGCCGAAAAATAAAAGCAACAAAATAAAGATACATGCTCAAAGGAGCTTATTTATATACAATCCTAAACTAATAAAACACTTTACATGGGGCTAGGTGAAAGCAGACTTCCACCATAGCCAATCAAGTAAATTCCTCAAGGGAAGCTCTTTCTTTCTATCGATGATCAATAGCAGATGGTGTAACCGTGACAGCAGAACGGCTACACTCTTCAACTTCTCCTCACAGGGTGAAGTTGATATGGAATAGGGTGGCTCCAAGGCATAAAGGACATGCCACTCCATGTACTCACTGATAGGATCATAGAATGAGTGGCAAACCCTGTGAAAAGGGTAGCAACAGGCTTGCTCTGCTCCACAGCTACTCCTACAGGGCTGAACTTCATGAGTCTGCATCGGTGAATGGGCGGGCTCCGGGCAGGAAGTCACCTATTCCACTGGTTCTTTATGCTCTTCTTCTTGGCTCTCCCCTAGGTCCGATTCGTATTCATAATAAATAGGGACCATGGGGTGGTTCTACTTGCTGACTGGCTCTTCAGTATCTCTATAGTGATCAAATGTAGGATAAGCTTGCTGCTCATCATCACTATAATATACATCAAAAAGGGGTTGTCCTTCATTGATATGATCCTCCTCCAGAACAGTGATCTCGTAAAAAATTTCCATTTTAGGGATAGTGGGACCTGTTGGTTCTGGTTGCTCATACATAATCTTTTTCTCTTTAATCCCAGGTAAAAATATATCGCGAGAAACCCCCTGGAGGAAAAGAGAAGAATCCTCTTCCACAACCAACCCCTCTTTTAAAAAGAGAGGGTCTTCGTCATCATGAGCAGAGCTGCTAGGAACATCTGCTTCAACCCGATATCCAGGTGAGTCATCTACCATGGACCACATTTGCTCTATAAACTCACAATTTCCACAAGAGGCATGTTGATCGTTATGAATATCTAAAAGAATAGAGGCATCTAATATAATGTCAGATGCTTCCGTTCTAGGGATAACACAATTAATATCATTCAACACCTCTATATTTTCCTGGCAAATGCTTTCCTCCACAGTAAAAGCTTCATCATGGACCTGGTCTTCAGGGCCAGCAGAGGCTTCATGAAGTGAAGAAAACTCCTCACAACAGTTTTCATACAAACAATCAGCTGGAAAATAATCTTTACAAAATGAATTGAAAGTTGTATGAAAACCTGTTAAAGAGGGGATGCTTGCAGCAGGAAGAGACCGACACCATTCAAGAGCAGCTCCCTTCAATGAATACCTGAAGAGCTTAATCTGGACATCTTCATGCATGATATTAAGTCGATGAATAACCTCATGAAAGTCCAATAAATGCTCAGCTGGTACCTCCCAACTCTTTGCGTGAAATTCAGGGAGGAAATTTTCCCATATGTCTCTATCAGGAAGTGCATTAGGAAAACCAACTATCTGAGAAAATTCATAGAAAGAAAACCTTTGAGATAAGATTTTCTCCATATCGAACCAGTGGAGTCGCTGATTGATCCTTGAATCATGGAGTCGCCAGGTGAAAGATTTACAACTTCGAATGTGTCTGGTCCTTGTTCACCATCAAAGACCAGATATTAACATTGTTGTTACCCCAGGAAGCTTCTCAGGCTGAGAAAGCAGCTGCTGAAACATTCTTGAGAAAGCTCCTTAGGGTCAGCTTTCAGGTGTGCTAACAATAGCTACAGCTGAAACAGTGAAGTGGAAACAATGGAGTCGCCACAGTGGAGTTGCCAGGTGCACAGTAGCAATCTTTAAGGGCTCTGATGTCTGATGCACCTTCAAAATCAGAGGCTCAATGTCGTTCTACCCAGGGAAAAGCTTCAACTTCATCCCCGACAACGGCGCCATAAATGTTAGCGTCAGAAGTCGCTCCTGGATTGCTTACAAGAGCAGAGCCCAATGCCCATCATTTTTTATGTCACGATAGTTTTAATGGGTGATCAAATGGGTAGAGACTCGGGCAGATATCGCTCTAACTCGGGAACTGAGTCTGGTATGTAAGGAACAAAGGTGGTCTTGATCTAACTTCAGTCAGTGAGTTGACTAAAAGATGAGAAGGTGGAAGACTTGGTAAGAAGAGTGAGCAAACTACCTCAGGAAACAGGCTTTCCAGCAGTTTGCAGAAGAAAGACTCTGAATGCAAGATCCTCTTGGTTCAGGGTCTCAAGAAACTGAAAGGGGGACTCGATTGGATTCTCCAATTCCAAGTCACTCAGCGCTAAGAAAATCACAAGGACTGATTAGAAACAATGAAACTGTTACAGTGATCCAATCTACATCATCCTATAACAGTTACAACTCGATTGGATTCTCCAATTCCGAGTCGTTCTAACACAATGTAAACAAAGACGTGAAGGAAATTGGCATTCATAAGACAAGAAGTCTCAAGAGTCCATGCATAACCAGAATAACAGTGCTTCATTAAATATTTACAACCGGGAGTCCATCTATCCCTTTTTAAAAATGGCGAAAACGCCTACATATACTCAAAAATAACAACAACAACAAAAATGAGACGTTGCATTAAAGAATTGCGTCTGCCTAGCTTCTGACAACCTGCCTATGTAGATTCAGGATGATCGTGTGCCTATGACAGATGCCATCAGATTTTGGATTGTCCTTCTGCAGGTGAGTTGACTTGCTTTTAATTCGTCGCCAGACTTTCCCTTTATGGCGGAGCCGATGTCTAACCACCTACAACAACTGCAATAACTGCCATCTTGGGATCAGGAACGACTCTGGTCAACTCTGCCTTTTGGGGACGTGGAGGTCTTTTTGAGGGGCCACCTGGACCAGCAGAACGGCTCATGGGATGAGAGCTGGAAGATGTGGCATACTCGACAAGGATGTTGTAGGTGCCGGTATGGTATGGTGAAGGGACAGGAGACAGCGAATGGAGGGAGGTGCTGAGGTAGAGGTGACTGGTTGAAAGGGACACATGGCAGGCAGTGAGGACTTAGGACCAGTATATTCGTGCCATGTACAGATAGGGGGCCCGCTAGAGTGAAATTCCATTCCGGACCCCCCCTTCCATTAAAGGCAGAACCGATGGGGGGGTCTGGAATCCAATACATACCGTAGATCTAAACACCAAGACTTGGGCCGTCCAGATGCGCGCATACATTATCTCTGATTCCGTACCCCCCCCTCTCATTAAATCCAGAATGATGGAGGGGGTGCGGAATGGAACCTCATCCATGAATTTGAGTGCCTGGATTACGACCGTCCAGATCTACGCCCTCTTTAAATTAAATTTTCCCGAGCCTTGCTGATGGATGAACGATTGAGATGACCTCGGCGCTTTCAACATGAAAATCCCGAAGGGCCCCTACTCGTGGCTCAACTATTGCGTCGTGTGTCCTTCAGATGGATGGTCCCTATTCTTTTGGGATTTCTGGCATCGGGGGTTCACGATGCAACGTTTCTCAAAATCCCGATTGACAAAACCACGAAAGAACAGATGTACGCCGCGTGTCCTCCAGAGGAACGGTCGAGATGGCATTTGATGTTAGAAGAGGGCTGCCTCCATTATTAGGCTCGCTTGACGTGACCGGGTGCTAGGACCATGGGCTTAGCTTCAAAGGTGCTTATCGACGTTTCAGGGTTTAGGGTTTCGAGATGTAGAAAGACGTGAAACCCTCACCCTTCGAACTCCCGAATGCTGAAATGCCGACATGACTAGATCTTGCGCCACACGTCCTTTGGATGGATGACTGATATCCTTTTTTGCATGCAATATAGACGCTACCTATCGCGCTAATCCCGGTGCAACTCTGCTAACCGCGATTTCCCGCCGTCCGTCAATCTACTTTTATAGATGAATCCGGGCCGTTGACAACGTAATTTCGCCCGCTCACTTGATTTTTAGCCTGAAATGGGGATTTATGTGCTACGCTTGGGCGTTCTTCGTGCAACCTGCAGCTCTAGATGCTCTTGGGCCCAAGACAAGAATTGTTGCTAGCAGTATCAAAACTAATGTTTCTTTAGTACGAACAGGGAAAATGAAGAGACTCTTGAGCGCAAGTAAATATTTCGTTTTCATTATAGTGAAACAAAAATAAGAAGATATAACCAATGCTTTATCAGGTTGTGATATAGATCATAAACAAGATTTGGTCAACATCATATCTAACTATGATGATATGTTTCAAGAACCTATAGGGTTTCCTCCTAATAGGGAGGTTGAACATGAAATATATTTACAACATGATGCTCCTCTTCTGAATATTGGAATGTATAGGTCATCAGTGATCAAGAATGCAGAAATAAAGAAGCAAGTTCACGAGTTTCTCAATAAAGTAATCATCATACCAAGCTCCTCTCCGTGTGGTTCTCCTATTGTATTAGTTCCAAAGAAAGATGGCACGTGGAGGATGAGTATTGATTTTCGAGCCCTAAACAAGATTATGATAAATAATTGTTATCCTCTTCCAAGAATTGATTATTTATTAGATAAATTAAAGAATGTTGTGTATTTTGATAAATTGGATTTGAGAAGTGGTTACAATTAGATCAAAATTGCAGAAGTTGACATATGGAAAACTGCTTTCAAGACCAAGCAAGGATTGTTCAAATGGTTAGTTATGCCATTTGGGTTATGAAATGCACCAACAACATTTATGAGGGTAATGAATGATGTATTCAAACCCCTATCTCATTCATTCGATACCAATAAAAATATATTTGTAACTATGCTATTGTCTTACCAACCCTGAAATGACTAGAAATGAGAGATGTGTGAAATTCTCTTATTACATTTACTCTTTCATCTCTGGGTATACAAATATTTCCAAGATTATATAACAAATTTTCATGCATATAATAATATGACTGTTGATTACCACAAGTTAATGCATCGTATACTTTTTTAAAATCATCATCCCTAACATATTGTTCTATGTAACTTTCATGCACTAAAGGATTATACTTGAGTATTGTGGATGCATTAATTACTAGTCTTGACAACATATCTACAACCTTGTTATGAATACCCTTCTTGTACTTGATTACCAAATTAAACTATTTTAAGAAACCCATCCACCTGAAGTGTCGCAATTGTTGTAGCTTGGTATGTGACTGTTAATACTGTAGTGGTTGATGATCTGTATGGATTATTGTCTCCTTCCCCATTAATTAATGCTTCCATTTCTTACACTTTGTACCAACACATGCAACTCCTTATCATATGTTGGATAGTTTACATTTTGAGTGAAAGTCTCATAATGATAACATATAGGTTTTCCTCATTGCATCAATACTGCTCCCATGGCATATCTTCTTCCATCTGTTTGAATCTCAAATGGTTGTTGTATATCTGGTAGATCCAATACTAGTGTAGTGATTATCTTTTCCTTCAAAATATCAAAGGATTTTTGTTGCTTGCCTCCCCATTGAAAAACTTGTTTAACACTTGTTAATGCATGTAGAGGAGCTGCTATGTATGAGAAATTAGCAATGAATTTCCTCCAGCACTGTACTGCTCCTAAGAAGCTCTTGACTTTTGTGGTGGAAGTAGTTGTCTTGGTCCATTTCACAATGACTTCTACCTTTGTGGGATCTATCTTTAACTGTCCATTCCCTACAATGTATCCCAAATATACCAGAGAATTTTTTCCAAATTCACATTTAGATAATTTGATATACCACTTCTCCTTCTTCAAGAGTTCAAAGAATGTTTTGATGTGATTTATATGATCTCCCCATCTTTGACTAAATATCGATATATCATCTAAATAGATGATAACAAAATCTTCTATGTTAACGGGTGAAATCATGAAGATGGGTGTCTATTTTGCTTGTTTTATGAGAAAAAAAAACTATATTTTCACAAGTTCTTCAACTTCTGGTATACAAAAGTATTTTTTATTTATTTAGAATTTCACTTTATAGTAAAAACAAAACCTGTGAAGAATTTTGTTAGTTTTCTACTGACTATTTTTCAAATTATTTTTATTGAGATTTGATATGTCAATTTGGCAATTGTTTCATAGTATGTTAAAAATGAAAGGAATGATAATGAGTTATGTTTTCCCCCAACAATGTATCTATTATTAAACTTTTGTTTTTGAAAAACTAAATATACTGCAACAATCTACAGAGACTATATTTTCTTATGACTATAATTTTGAATTTAACGGATGAATGTTATAATTTATAGAATTTTTTTAAGTTGACCAAGCTGAAACAGTTGCAGATTTTAAACACATGTTTTCCCCCACCTTGTATCTATCTTAATTTGTACTTAAAATTAAAATATAAAAATACCCTTTTGAAGAGAACAATTTAAGGATTGTGAATATAATTATTTTCTAAATTTTCCACTGTGTATTTTTAGAGATATGGATATTTTATTTCACTAAATCATAATGTCACCTGAAAATATTATGCAGTGATTTTTTTATAAAATTAAATAAAATTAGATCAAAATAATGAAAATAAAAACAAATTATATCCATAGAAAGTATATTCAATTTTGCAAATATTGATATCAATTTTGAATATGAAATCTGAGTATTTGCAAGAGTCCGCAACCTCCAAAGTTCAAGTAAGATGGAGGGAATTATCAAGTTCTTGCAAACAGTCTCATTCGTAGGTTTTCGACCAAAAGAATCTTTCGGCCCAAAAGTATTTTTTTTCGTCCGAAATATATTTTACTAACGAAATCCATAAAAAATAAACAGATTCCTAGTTTTTCGGCTGAAAGATGGGTGAGAGAACTCTGTCGGTCGGAAAAAAACAAAGGGACATGTTGTTTCATTTCAATTGGCACCAAATATTATAAATATGTTTTTGGCTGAACCACTTTAACATAATTCACACTCTCGTTTCATGGTTTTGCATATGTGGAGCCTTTAAGCAAAACTTTGGATCATTTTTTCGTTTTGTTGTTGTTTTGAACAAGGTGGTTGATGTTTTGAATGAATTATATATATATATATATATATATATATATATTGAAGGCATTGTTGAACATTTTTTCAAGGTGAAGGCGTTGTTGAACATAAAATTCTTGATAAATTATCTTTTAATATTTTTTGTGAGAATGAAATTTTTCTAAGGCTATTATGAAATATTGATTTTTTTTATTTAACTTTTACAGATAACTACACTCATGGGAAACAAAAGTTTGCGCAAGAGAAAATTTGATCGCACTTGAGACGAAACTCGCCATAACGAAGAAAGGAAAGAGAATTATTGGAGAAAAAAACAAGAACATGAAAATATTGAAGAAAGAAACAATGATGATGTAAATAGAGATTTTCAACAAGAAGAAGTCCAACCAGGTATATGCATGTACACATATTGTCTATATTAAAAGTATAGAATCATTTTTTTAAATTATTGTTTAAAATATTTAATTGATTGTAATTCGGATTTGATGTTTTTCAAAAAACATAAATAGATTTTCCTCATAACGTCGATGAAGTTGTTGAAACCGAAATTGAAGAAGAAGTTGAATCACCTATTGGTATGTACATAAATCTCTAGATAATATAAGATGAACACTTGTATATATAGTTTAGTGAATTTATGTTTGGGTTTTTTTTTTTTAATATAAACTTTAAATCAAAATATGCAAAAGAATCTATCAACATTGATGATGAAATATTAGAATTGAAGTTTGGTCAAAATTCAAAGTCAAAGGGGGAAAAGGTGACACATGTCACCAATGAAAGGGTGACACGTGGAACAATCGTAAAATCATACAATAATGACGTGGCACACCCCTAAGGTGCTATGTGGACTAATCATATGCTGATTGGGATGATGTGTTGGCAATCGTACAAATTACATGGGCTAATCACAAGTTGACACGTGGCACTGATAAGCCAATGAGAGGTTGACACATGGCAGCCTCCCATTTGCTAGTTATGGATAGTGTTTATAAAAATTAGTTGGGAGCCCGGAGGATCAAACTCAGGTCTCCCGAAAAACAACACAATGACTTCACCATTATTCCCACTGATTAGTTCTTTACCACATATAGGTGCAATTATATTTAAGATCGTGTGGAGGTTTTGTCGGTCGGAAAAAGGGTCGAGGGATAAGCCCTCGACCTTAGTTTTATGGGTATTTGATGTAACCATAACTATAAATCATGCAAGGATAAACCATATATCCATTGAACTATATATATAATATGGTTATAACAAAAGAGTGTCGATGGGGGAAGGTCTGTGGGTTTGAACCCATGACCCTTTCCCCCCATAACTCAACGACTTAACCAATACACCATGACTCATGGTTTGTTAAAACAAAACAACTAATTTGTATTTAAAGCATATTTGTGTCTTGAAGTGCATTCTCGAGGGTACAGGGACTTTGAGGCTACACTGTAAAATGTGCCGACAAGTCCACTGACAAAATTTTAAGAACTTTATACTTGTTTTTGACGATTTTCCACAGGGAATCCAAAAGGATCATTGTGTTTCTACATTTGAGCAACATGTAAAAAATTCATTGTAAAACACAATCATTTTAAGCATTAATAAAGAGGTCTCTATTGGAAGCAGACCCAGAGACATAGCCCAAATTGGGTGAACTCTGTTATTAAACTTGTGTATGTGATTTCAACATTGTTGTTCATTTCATGCTTAGTTATTTGCAAGTTATTTATCATTAAAGTGTGTATGGTTAGATAATATTTTCACATGTAAATTGCAATCAATCAAGAAATCACTATTATTTCGAAGATCAAGTGGATGTTCATATGTATTTAAAATAATAAGCATCTAAGGATTTTTCAGATCAGTGGTTCTTTACTCTCATCTTGCCAAATGATATGTCCCACTTTACTTTATTCTATGATGAAAATAATACGTTGTGAGATTTCTTATTTTTCTCTTTTATAGTCTCGTAAAATAATTACTAAAGTGAATATTTATTTTTGAACAAGCCCATTCCTTTCTCATGAATTATCTATATTTTTGTATTATAATTATAAAAGAGGACTACCACCTCTATAAAATGAAGAAGGATTTATCATTGTAACATTATCTCCAAGACCTTGAAAAATCTTTGAGATCAAAATTTTTGGTGACCATACTAAGGACAAGATTCATTTTCAAGAAATTTGATACTATTTTTTAGAATCATATATTATTGAAAAACTAGAAGTTGTCTAGTTCAAGTCTTGGAAAGAGATCTGGTAGATTTCTAGCTAAATGATTTAAGATGAACTAGGTTCTTGAAAACCTCATTCATGAAACATCAATTGGCCTTTAATACATGTTATTGGAGTTCCAAGAACAATTCAATTATGCCAAATTTTTCAAAACCAAAGAACAATCCAAAATTCGGGAGGATGAGCTCCCCAATGACTCCATTATTAAAATTGTGGATTTTGAGAAAATATGCCATGGAAACTCCACTAAAAATATTCCATAATTACAAGAAGATATATATGACGAATCCACCGAACAATTTCTTTCATGTTGTAATGACATTTCTCCTTCCCCACCAAGCCCAACAACATTTGTTTAAGTTTCAGTAAAGGAAGAAGGTTCCAAAAAATAAACAATTACACAGAAGCCCCCTCAATGTGCAATGAGAGGTTCATCCCTTTCCAAATATTTCCTTGGATAAGTTTCCCATGTTCTTCATAAATAATTCAAAGGATGTGGAGAAACATTTGGTTAAGTTTGATAATGCTAGTGATATTTATGATGTGGTCGAAGATGATGTTTCTTGTTGATTGTTTGTCCTAAATCTAAAAGGAAATGCTCTTAAATGGTTTTATTCATTGCTTCCAGGAACCATCACTAGTTGGGATGTGTTAGAAGCTTTATTCGTTGAGAAATATTTCCCAAGGATAGATCTATATTCTCTTTTCTTGAAGTTGGTTTGAATCCATATGAATGAGAAAGAGACAATCAACTATTTCAATTTCATATTCTTCATAAGATTCCTCAATAAATGTTTCCAAACAATTTCATCATATTTAGTTGCTATGAGAATGTTTTTCTTGTGAATCTGATATTTTTGTTGAAGAAAGAGGGAAAGTGTAGATAGAAAGAGTTAATATTGTAACGAACTCAAGTCATTGAATAACATATTCATGAAAGTGGTGTTGTTCTCTTAAAATATCTAATATGGCTCCAAGAACATGGAGAAAATGATTTAGAAGAGAAAGATATATCCTATGAAAGATGTGGAAAATTATCTACATTAGATTATGTTCCTAAAGCTGAAAGTGAGAACCCTAATGTATCAATTCAAGAATAATACCATCCACCACATGTTCCATGGGAGGGAAATTTTGACCTCTCGTAAGCTCAATTTGAGAGTAATGTTGACAATGAGTTTAAGGATGGATTTGATGAACCTCCACTAGATGTACATGAAGATTTCACTCGATATGGTCATGGTGAAAATGTTGCAGTGGGTTTTCAATGGCCACAATTGGTTTATACAAAGTCGCAAGAGGGATGTCAACATGGGATGAAAAAAAGTGATGATAAAGGTTATCCATTAAACTTTCAAGTTGTTGATTTCTCATCTAGAGTAGAGTTTAATGAATAAGAGGTCTTCTCGGCATCAAAAGAAAAAGGGAATTTGAAACAAGAAGGAAGGGTGGTATATTTTATTTTTGAAGACAATGAGATTGTTGGTGAACAACAAAATATAGCCATACAATTCTCCATGGATTTTTAGTAGCAATTTATTTTTGCAACATCACCATGGCACTATTATCATTGAATAATGGAGGAATATCTTCAAAGCATTTCCAATAAGCCAAGACTCTCAACCATGGATGGAAGTAATCATGGGGTCTTCACTCAATGAACTTGTAACATAACACTTGCGTTCATGGGATATTAAAGAATACCCCTAATTTCACTAGATACTAATAAATACCTCCAAAAATAATTTTGTTGAACTCGCCTTCCAATATATATTTACAATAAAATAAACCCCTATTTTTACTAGATACCCCATTTTATACCCCCTAATACCTATAAACCCCCTAATACCCACGTCCATCCCAATACCCACAATATATTGACTCTATTTTTCACAATTAAAAAACCTCCTTTATGATTGAACGTGATAAGGTATTGGTCAACAATGTGAAACCCCCATCGGAGTAATTAGGTGAGTTGGTTATGTACATGGCTACATTGGAAGTCCACTTACACTTGAAGTATCCCTTCTCTTCAAGTAGGTTAGGATAAGTAGATTTTTTTTTTCTCACATGTATATAATTTTGTTCTTTCAATAAAATTTGCCTAATAAGCATTTGCTAAATCAAAATAATGGTTTCGGGATGACTCCATAGCCAAATGGATGAGGTAGCTGGTATGATTTTGGTGTTCTTAGCAACCCACAAGGGGTTACTGTCCCACATTTGAAGCCATATATTGATGTGTTTCCTTGTCACCTATCAACTAGAGTGAATTTGATTCATACTTGATCAAGTGGAGGCCAAATTTTAAAATTTGGAAAGTGCCATATGACTGTCACTTATTGATCATGAAGAAACAACAAGTATTTAAGAATTCATAATCGCTTTGTGATGTTGGAGTTCTTCTTTAGTGAGGTCAATGGGGATGATTTTTCTTTTCAACTATATAACAATATAAAAATAAAAAGAATACCAAAAGAAGAAAATTTGTTGTGATCATCCTTAAATTGGATAGCCTTATGTGTCAACTTCATCTATCATTTTACAAAATAAAAAATAGAGGTCATATTCCCAAGACATCATCATTTTTCCCCTTCCATTTTTGGCATTTTTCACCCTCCATTTTTGGAATTTTGACTAAGTGTTATTTTCACGTGGAATTACTCTACCCTCACATTACTTACCTTAGCTCATTTTTACATAGACATTTTACCAATAACTCCTTATCCACCTCCTCCTTTACCTAGTCAATTTTCATGAATACGAAAATGCGGGAGAGATTTCGTCACCTCATGCCTTGAACTCATGTAACCCACATTTCTGTAATCCCCAATTGCACCCGCATTTCTGTGTCACTCAAATTTCACCCATATGACTTACTATACTTAGCCATTTTTGTATTTTTACTTCCGCATTGATCCCATACTTGGATTATTTTTGAGTCATGTATAATGCAAAGAAACCATCACAACCCAATCCTCTGCATTTCATTTCTATGCATTTCTTATACTCTCCTTTCTCTACATTTCTTATACTCTCCATATCATATTTCTCTGCATTGAATTTTACTGAGTTTTACTATGTTTTACACTTAGCTTATTCCCCATGTTACTTTTATCTACATCTCCTCCTCCTCACCCACAACCTGCAAATCTACATTATCCTTAACACTTAGAACTATGCATTCTCATATCCTAAGTTTCTCCTCCCCTTTTTCCTCAACACACCTCCCATTGAAACATGGTAGTGAAATAAAACTATCTCCAAGTGACACTTGGATGGTATGGGTTGGACACAAATTACTAGGCAGTGACTTGGAATGATGTATGGGTGGTGATGCACTAACCAAAAACTACACTATGCACAAGCTACACATATTTCCATGGCTCTCTCTACTTCACACACAAACATTATGGAGGCCATTTAATTATAACCATGTAATTAGTACCCTCCCACAATGCATGTGGGATAAATAGGGAAGACTTGCAAATCAAGGGCCAAGGTTCACATGGAGAATAGATCAATGGTTGTTGAGTCCCTTGTTGATGTTAGTGGTAACATCAGACAAGTATTTCCGTAGAGGTCTCTGTGTCTAGACATGTGGAAATCGTCCAAAGCATTCTACTCTTGGATTTAATTTAATTAAAGTAATTATTAAAGTATATTTCTTTTATTAATTAATTATGCAATTAGTTAATTGAGTTATTTAAGAAACATGCTAAAAGTACTTAGCATGCAACATGTAATATAAATCTCAAGTGAGTGTGAGAATTAATCTCAACCGTAGATCACTTTTGAGATTAGAAATAGATTGTAACTCATGATTATAAAAGCAAGGCTAGGGTGAAGGAGAAAGAGGCTTGACAGATTCAAGGAGATATTGGATAGGGAAGGAGAAGGACTTCCATCTAGATATCAGGTCAAGGAGAATAGAGAACAAAGGATTACGTTGGTGGGTTCCAGTATGAGGAAGACACAGGAGAGTGTCAGATTGTACAGAACTTAACATACAAGTTTTCTATATGAATACACGGTTCACAGTGTAGACAGACGCATATATATGTGATTCACAAGAAGGTGAATCGTGTATGCCACAAAAAGTGTGCCAAAAATGATTGTACAACAGGTCAAACCTTTCCAGGTTAGTATGTAGTTGTAATTCTCTCAGTGGGACATTATCCTTGTTACGAGAGCCCTAATTGTAGCATAACAAAATCATTCTCAACACTGATTTTCCATCTGGGGTTTTTCTAGGGGTTTATACTTGAAAATTTTAGTGCTATTATGTGTTTGATTTGGTTTCCTTGTTTATGCTTACGTTGCATGTTTAATTAGTTTATTACTTAGCTAAATTGATTTTGTTTTGAGCTAATTATTGGGTGTTGAGTAGGAGAAATTTCAACATGGTATCAGAGCATACCAAGGGTTGAATCTAGGAAAATCAACATGGTATCAGAGAAGGTGCATTAAAGGGAATCCAGATCCCAGATCCATAGCAGATTCATAACCAACAATAGGAAATCAAATGATGTATTTTTCAAGGAAACAATTGTACTGAGGAAAAACTAAGTTTTTGAAGGCGTACAAAGGCATATGCGATTCATAGAAGACACAGTCTCATACATACATGATTTGTAGTGTTTCGAATCGTGTGTATATAGGTCGTACAGATCAGTATAGGGGAATTTTTTCAGTAGCAGTTTATATCCAGGGAATTTACCAGGTCTTAGGGATGGCAGTAACACCATTGAGAGTCGAAGACATATTGGATGGAGAATTCAACTTCCTATCTTGGAAAGAAAGAGTAACTTTGGCATTGGAGGTGTATGACCTTTGGGAGTTAGTGTATAAAGAAGTTACTCCACCAAAGGATCTGACAGCATTAGATTCTCACAACAAGAAGGTGATCAAAGAAAAAAGGGTCCTCCTAGATTCAGTGAAGGATCATCTAATGCTTCACCTAAATGAGAAGAAGACTACCAAATAGATGTTTGATTCCCTAGTAAGTTTATTCCAGAGCAAGAACATGAATAGGAAGATGGTCTTAAGGAATAAACTCATATTGGTTTATATGTCTAGATCAAATAATGTTACCATCTATCTCATGAGGATCACATAGGTATGTGATCAAATTGCAGCCATAGGGGAGAAAAATGAGGACACAGTGCTCATGAATGTGGAATTGAATGGTCTTTCCAAGTCATGGGAACTATTTGTCAAAGGAGTTTGTGCTCGAGAAAATATCTCAAATTGGTAGAGACATTGGGATGATTGCATCCAAGAAGAGACTCGGGAGGTTTCGAAGAGTAGCAAGCACAAAGGTAGTGAAGAGAAATTGGATCTTGTCAGTAAGACAAGGAAGGGAAAAGGAAAGGGTTCTAGCAAGAAGGGTAACAGTGATGGAGGATCATCATAGCCAAGGAAGAAGAAGGACTTGAGTAAAATCAAGTGCTTCTCATGTCATAAGAATGGAAGTTATGCATCTCAGTGTCCATAGAAAAAGAAGAAGGGTAATGGAAAGACGCATACAACAACATCAACAAAGACACAACTTGATGAGTTTGAAGTGAAATTTGAGAAGGATTACTCAATGGTTTCTTGTGTTTCTACTAGCACAATATTGAGGAGTTCTTGGTTCTTGGACAATGGTGCATATCGTCATATGATAGAAGCACATTACCTATTTAGAAGTTTGAAGAAGAGAGACTCTAAGTTCATGTGGATCTTGGTGATGATTCCAAGTATGCAATAAAGGGAGAGGGAATAATTACATTACAGCTTGAGTGAGGAGGCTTGTTCGATGCCCATGATGTGATTTACGTACCATGTTTGAAGAAGAATTTGCTTTCAGTCTTAGGTATGGAGGACATGGGTTTTTTCATTACTTTTCAAAGAGGGAAGGTATTCATACATCCAGAGAAATCTAGCCTAGACAATGCAATAGTCATTGGGGTTACAGAAGACACTTTATATAGGTTGCAGGGAAAGCTTGTTTAGGCTTTGGTGCATGACAATGAAAACCTACGTGATTATTGGCACAATATATTTGGACACCTACACTACAGGGCATTTTCGATTCTGAGGGGGATTGTTACAGGACTTCCAGAGTTCAAGATTGTGTAGCAGGGAGTGTGTAGAGGATGAACACTTGGAAATAATTATAAGGCTTATTTTCCTAACAGCGAGAATAGTTCCAAGGGGATCTTAGATCTTATTCACTCATATGTGAGTAGGCCAATGTCAGCAACATCATTACAAGGATTGTCATACTATGTGACGTTTGTTGATGATATTTGTATGAAAACCTAGATATTTTTTATGAAGACCAAGGATGAGATCTTCAGTCAGTTTCCAAAGTTTAGGGATCATATAGAGAATCATATGGGTAAGAAGATCAAGTTCTTGAGGTCAGATAATGGGGGAGATTACACCTGCAGTGAATTCAACGATTTCTACAAGAAGGAAGGGATCAAGAGGCAGATGACAGTATCATACAACCCTCAACAAAATGGGGTTGCAAAGAGAAAGAATCAATCCATCATCAGTTCTTCCAAGGCTATGATACATGATTAGGAGTTACCCATGTTTTTGTGGGTAGAGGCATGTAATACGATGGTGTATGTGCACAAAAAGAGTCCTCATAGGATATTGGGGGACAAGACTCTAGAGGGGACATTATCAGGGGTGAATCCAGAGATAGGACATTTTATGATCTAAATTTTAGGGGGTATATGGTCTAAATTAGGATGAAAAAGTCATAAAGCTATAAATATAATAGATTGTCCATGTGGATCAGGGATATTCCCACCTCCTCATTAATTAATTGGGCTAACAGGTTGACCATATGGGTCAAAGAGAGTCCCACCTCTCCATTATTGTATTGGGTTTTATTTTCCACTACTTAGTTAGTTGGGTAGTTAGATCTATTATACTAATAATAGAGACTCATTTAATGAGCTATTTTTGACTTTGTCCAATGGACCATTTTGTAATGCTATATATCGGCCTAACAATCCTTCTCATAATATCAAGTTACTCATTTTGGCTTCTCTCATATTTTCTATTGTTCATTGTGAGATTAATTAACTCTGAATGATTTACTAATAATTAGTTTTAGAGGCGAGGCGATGCTCCTCTTTGAGCCTCACCTCCCAAGTACTTCATTTACATTTTTTTTTCCATGCCTCTTTTCATGCAATATTGACATGTCTAAGATCCTTCTCTCTCGGCAATCAAGCCATCCATATCTCAACCCCCAAGATCCAAATCATTTAAGGATATTTGGTTGTCTAGTTTACATCCATATTCCAGTGGAGAAGAGGACGAAGCTAGATCCTTTAGGACTGAAGGGTATATTTTTGGGGTACAATGAGACCTAAAATGCTTACAAGATCTACATTCCAGCATAGAGGAATAAAGTTGTGAGAAGAGATGTGAAGTTCGAGGATAACTTAGCATCTAGGAGTACTCAAGAGTCATCAACAGTGATAGAGGGCGAGGAGTAGCAAGCTCCAAAGGATGAGAAGTGGTCAATAGTTCAAACTTCAAGTGGGGAGGAGGATTTATCCCCTTACAGTCTTGTCAGGAGACCTAGGTGGCTAGTATAGACATTGAGGGATGTTGATGAGGCTCCTAGGAGTGTGATCAGAGAACACAGACCTTTGATTAAGTTTCTGAACTATATGGCACTTATGAGTAGCATCATTGATGTCGAGCCTTCCAGTTTTGAGGAAGAAACATATCAACAAGGATGGAAAGATGTCATGGTAGAGGAGTATACCTCTATTATGAGTAATTATGTTTAGGACATAGTGCCAAGACTAGATGGGAAGTCAGTTGTGAGTTTCAGGTGGCTCTACAAAATCAAGCATGTTGCATATGCTAGCATAGATAATTTCAAGGCATGATTTGTGGAGAGAGGGTTCTCTTAGAAAGAGGGAGTGGACTACGAGGAGACATTTTCTCCATCCATTAGGTATGCTTCAATTCAAGTTGTCATTTCTATCACTTTAGTTATGAAGTGAAGGATACATCAGATGGATGTGAAAACAACCTTCTTCAATGGGATTCTTGAGGAGGATGTATACATAGAGAAACCTTAGATATTTGAGGTACATGGGAGGGAGTCTCATGTGTGTAGGCTTAATAAATCCTTGTATGGGCTCAAATAGGAACGCAGGGCATGGTATTCCAAGATCAATGGATACTTGTAGGGTATGGGATTTACCAAGAGTGAGGAATATCCTAACTTGTATTTCATACTTGCTAGAGAGGATCCTCTCATATTGGTTCTGTACATTGGTGATTTATTTCTCACAGGTGCAGAGGAGCTTATTGCAGGGTGCAAAGTAGATTTGGCTAGTGAGTTAAAGATGAAGTACATTGGCTTGATGCATTATTTCTTGGGGTTAGAGGTATGGCATGTATCAAGAGAGATATTCCTTGGATAAGGGAAGTATGCAGTAGATATCTTGAGGAGATTCAGGATGAAGGACTGTAAACCAATGGCTACACCTATTATTACCAATATGAAGAAGATTGACACTTCAAATTCAGAGTTGGTGGATCCTAGGATACACAAGAAGCTGATAGGGTCCTTGATGTATTTGGTCAACACTAGGCCAGATATTTGTTTTTCTATGAACACCTTGAGTCTGTTCATGGTAGAGCTAAGGCAGGTGCATTGGATCGCAACAAAGAATGTGCTAAAGTACTCGAGAGGTACATTGGAGTATGGATTAAGATATCTAGGAGTATATGGAGTGGTGTTGCAGGGATATACAAACTCGGATTGGGCAGACAGTGAAGTAGTCAAAAAGATCACCTTGGGGAGTTGCTTCAGCTTGGAATCAACAATGATTACTTGGTTTAGCATGAAGAAGACTTCTGTAGCACTCAATTCAGCAGAGGTAGAGTAAATGGCAACGAGTATGGCTAGCTATGAATCCATTTGGATTCACAAATTACTTATAGGTTTATTTGGTCATGAGTTGGAGCCTACGATGATATACTGTGATAATCAGCGTTGTATCAAATTCTATGAGAATCCAATATTCCATGACAGGCCCAAGCATATTGAGATCATATATCACCTCATTCGGGATATGATCCAAAAATGAGTAGTGAAGCTTCAATATATTTCCATAGATGAGCAGGTTGCAGATATTATGATCAAGCCCTTGGATAAAGAGAAGTTTTTGTTCTTTAGAGACAGACTTGGAGTGGTGCATAATACTTTCCTCACTAAGAGAGAGTGTTTATGTTAGCGGTAGCATCAGACATGTATTTCCACACAGCTCTACGTGTCTAGATGTGTGGAAATCATCCAAATCCTTCTACTCTTGGATTTACTTTAATTAAAGGAATTATTAAAGTAAATTTCTTTTATTAATTAATTATGTAATTATTTAATTGAGTTATTTAAGAAACATGTTAAAGTACTTAGCATGAAACATGTAATATAAATCTCAAGTGAGTGTGAAAAGTAATCTCAACCATAGATCACTTTTGAGATTAGAAATAGACTGTAACTCATGATTATAAAATCAAGGCTAGGGTGAAGGAGAAAGACACTTGACACATTCAAGGAGATCTTAGATAGGGAAGGAGAAGGACGTCCATTTAGAGATCAGTTCAAGGAGAAGAAACAACAGAGGCTTGTGCAGGTGGGTTCCAATCTGAGGAATCCTGATCTAGGTGGATATCGGTGGCCACCCACCTTTTCCAACTGGGTCAAAATAATTTTCTGGCAATTTTGGTAGTTTACTATTTTTAGCAATTTTTAACTTCTAGGGCCATTTTGAGGGCCTAAATGAAGGTTTTTTGGGATCGAGGTTCTCAATGATAGTTGAGGGCTCTAATTGAGCCCCCTAAATGAATCTCCTCAATGATTCCTTTCCAACGAGGTATCGTGTGACTAAAACAAAGATCATATGCAAAAGTTACAACCCTAGGAAGTTGATGTACTAACTTACCCAAACGGGGCCCACATGAATTTTGGCGCTTCATCTCCTAGGGTTAGGCTTCTGGATGTCTAGGGTTTTTGACATTACTTTTTATTGTAAAAATGACTTCAGATCCTCATTGTAATCATCTTCTTGTGAATGAGTGCAACTATCACATCTCTTCTCAGAGATAGGCCACCACCATTCCATCAAGCTTGTTTTCCACTACATTTTACAGTTTCAGCTTATTTCTTTATTGAATAGAAAACCATTTTTACTGTATCTCTGTTATTTTGTGTTAAGCACCTGTTAATAATCTGTAGTAATTTTGTTCTGCTCATAAAATCTAGATCAGTGGTATCAGAGCGGTCTGCTCCTTGTCGTCTTAATGCATGTCCCCAACGAGGTCGGAGTACAAAGAGTTGTGTCTCGAGCTTGTTTCTCTTAAGGAAAAAATCTCTCACGCGCCCAAGGGACCTCTCATGGTAGGAGAAAAGAAAGATGACGGGACAGGAGATCCTTTTAAAATGTTGCTTGAGGAATCCCTCACACAACAGAGGAACGAAATGATGGATAGTTTCACGCAAATCCTTTGGCGGCTACCAACAGGTGACACATCTTCTTCAAGCGGAGGCGCCACCCCCTTAAAGGTACAAATAAACTTCGATTTTCCTATACTTGAAGGTCATATAGACGCAGATGTTGTAGACAAGTGTTTGAATCTACTAGAAGGGTCTTTTTCTATCCATAACTTTTCGAATAGAGAAAAGATTACTTTTAAGCTCCTCAAAGTCATTCCCCATGTCAAAGATTGGTGGGAAACTTTCTGTGAGCAAAGGGAAATAGAGGAACCCTCATTATTTACAGTCACAACCACCTGGGAATCCTTCAGGGATTCTATTAAGGAACAATACTACCCTGTCGGAAGTTATGACGACTTGTATACCAAATGGACCACACTGTGGCAAGAAAGAGACCATGCAGTGCTATATTTCACAAATATCTTCCATACCTTGCGCACCAAGCTGGGTATCAATGATTCAGAGTGGCATCTGGTGCTCAAGTATCGTGGTGCTATGCATAGATACATCTAGACCGAAATGGAATTTCTGGACATCTCATCCTTGGGTGTGGCCTACCGATATGCCATCAAAATCAAGTAGAAGCTCAAAGAAAGGACGCGACAATTTGGGCCTCGGAACTCCTCACAGCAAAAGCTTGGAAAGGGAGGCCGCAACCCACACAACAAAGGACAAAGCAAATATGGATAGTATCAAGACAACCATTCCAAGCCACAAGCAAAGAAGGACACCGGAAAGACAAATAAAGATACCAGGAAGTTTGTGATGTTCTTTTGGGCCAACCATATTTATGGAAATGTCATGTTGTATATGAGTCTAGGCCTCGTAGTGTTATTATTACTTTGAACAGAAAATTGTATAGGATACCCGAGGCAGTCCCACCTAGTGCTATTTCCTTGATCTCTGCTAAGCAATGCACGAAGGTCATCTCTCAGATGGGGAATTTTGTCTTCTTCATGATTCGCTCTCAGAATGAGCGAAAGATCATATCCACATCCAAGGTCTCTGCATCCGAACTCTCCACACAACAAAAGAAAGTAGATAAGGTTGTGGAATAATATTCAGATATCTTCTCCTCACCTACCAGGTTACCTCTGCACTGCTAGGTCAAGCACCCCATCGATCTAACCCTCGATGCATCAATGCCCAATGGGCTAGTCTATCACCACTCTCTGTTAGAGAATGAGGAGATCAAGTGACAGATCCAAGAAATTCTCCAAAAGGGGCACATATATCCCAGATCATCACCTTGCGGAAGCCCAATCATGCTGGTACAGAAGAAAGATGGAACTTGGTGACTCTGCATTGATTATCGGGCTCTGAATAAAATCACAATCAGAAACCGGTACCCGATTCCCCGAATCGACGACTTCCTTGATCAACTCATGCGGGTCAAATACTTCAGTAAGATTGATTTGAAGTCTGGATACCACCAGGTCCCGATATAATAGGCAGATGTATGGAATACCGCCTTCAAGTCAAAGGAAGGCCTTTTTGAATGGTTGGTCATGCCCTTTGGTTTGACAAATGCTCCGACCACTTTCATGAGGATGATGGATGATATCCTGTGACCATTCACCAATGATTTTGTAGTGGTGTATATGAATTAAATTCTCATTTAAAGCAAGACTTGGGATGAACACTTGAACCATATTCAATAGGTTCTGCACACCCTGAGGCAGCACAAGCTGTCACCAACTTGGAAAAATGCTCGTTCGGCATGGAAAAGGTCCATTACCTGGGCTACATCATTGATAAGAATGACGTACATGTGGATCCAACCAAGATCCAAGTCATCCATGACTGGCCAGCCCCAACCACACTCACTGAGCTTTAGAGCTTCTTGGGCCTTGCCAATTTCTACCATAGGTTCATGTTGGGATTCTCCCATATTGCATGGGCCCTCATCCAAATCACCAGGGGTGGTGGTAAGGCGAAATTTGCATGGGGTCGGTCCCAACAACAAGCATTTGATGATTTGAAGTAGAGTCTGTGCTCAGCCCTAGCACTTTCACTACCAAACCTACAACAACCTTTTGAGACTGAGACTGATGATTCAGACTATGTTTTGGGAGTCGTTCTCACTCAGCACGGCCACCCCATGGCCTATCAGAGTGAGACACTATCATATGTTGTCCATAAGTACCCTACTTACAACAAAGAAATGTACTCCATTATGCAAGCTTGCCGCCAGTGGAGACATTACATTCTTGGGAAGAAGACAGTCATCCACAGTGATCATAAGCCACTGCAGTTCATGCAGACACAAGGAAAATTGTCGAATGACCGCCATCAAAAGTGGTCCACATACTTGCAGGAATTCCACCTCAACATCAAGTATAAAACAAGAAGCACCAACCACGTCATTGATTGCCTCAGTAGACCACCAGTCTCGACACTCACCTCGGTGATAGACTCTTGCAGCCATGAGAACTCTGGATGGCCCCAAATCTATGAGACAAACCTGGACTTCGCCACCACCTACCAAATGTTGGGTGCAAATGTAGTTGTCGATAATTTCCATCTTCAGGATGGGTTGTTGTGTCGTTTGGGTCATATCTGTGTTCCATCAATCGAGTGAGAGAAGATGATCTGGGAAGCACACTATAGTCGGGTGGCAGGACACTTCGACGTCTAAAAGATAGTGGCGATGCTACAAAAAAAATTCTATTGGCCGAAAATTCGATAGGACGTCAACAAGTATATCAAGTCCTGCACTGCCTGTGCTATTGCCAAACTGACCACTAAGAAACAGGGCATGTACACCCCTCTCCCTACTCCTGACAAGCCATGGGAATCCATCTCAATGGACTACATGTCAGGCCTCCCATCCACCAAGCGAGGAAATGACTGTGTTTTTGTCGTTGTTGATCACTTTTCTAAGATGGTGATTCTGGTTGTCTCCAAGAAGAGCATCACAACAGAGGCCACTACCAATATCTTCTTTGAACGAGTCTGGGTACATTTTGGAATCCCACAAACCATTTTATCAGATTGGGACAGTCAATTTCTCAGCACATTCTGGTCAAGCCTCTGGTCACTGCTGGACACCAAGCTCACCAAATCCATGACCTTCCACCCCCAGATAGATGGCCAAACCGAGGTCGTAAATCAAATGATTGTGCATATCCTTTGCATGTATAATTCCAAGAACCCTCGCACATGGGATGAGAGCCTTCCCTATGTCTAGCATAGCTACAATCGAGCCCTGCATAGCTCAACCAGCCACAACCCCTTTCAGGTAGGGTTGTAATTCCAACCATTGGGTCCCATAAATGTTGCACTTCCCCTTGCAGTCACCTCGACTGACTCATCTCCTACTCTAACTGAAGTTGACAAATACACCTAGTTCATTGAGCAGATCTATCACATCTGCCAACAGGTTCAGGATATCCTATAGAAGTCCAATGACAAGTACAAGCAACGCCATGATCAACATCAGGTGCCACATAAGTTTCAAGTGGGCGACAAAGTTTGGTTGCACTTGCAGGAAGAACGCCTTATAGGACCCCATCGGAAGATTCTCCCACTCTGTTATGGGTCGTACACCATCACAAAGGCCATGGGGGATAATTATTTTGAGCTCAACATTCCTCCTTTCCTTGGCCTGCACCCAGTGTTCAACATGGATCTCCTTCACCCTTATTTCCCACCATTATTGGACACCTCAGAAGTAGTAGAACAAATGACACCAACAAAGCTCAACCCTGACTGCATACAATAGGCATCCAGTAATCATATTGTGGGAACATAGATCAAGGGCACTCGACAACAAAGGATCCAACTTTATCAAGTCGTCAAAGCAGGGCAACTCTTGCACCAAGGCAAGTGGCTCACCCAAGGCCAAATTCAGCAGAAATTTCCTCATCTGATGGGGTAACTCAATGAAATGGAGACCATTTCTTCCTAAGGAGGGAGGATTAATCCAGGTGGATATCATTGGCTACCCATCTTTTCCAATTGGCTCAAAATAGTTTTATAGAAATTTTAGTAATTTACTATTTTTAGTAGTTTTTAACTTTCAGGGCCATTTTGAGGGCCTAAATGAAGGTTTTTTGGGATCGAGGTTCTCAATTTATGATTGATCCCCCTAAATGAATATCCTCGATGATACCTTTCCAATGAGATATTGTGCTCCAAAAACGGAGATCGTATGAAAAAGTTACGACCCCGGGAAGTTGATGTACTAACTTATCCAAACGGGGCCCACATGACTTTTGGCGCTTCATCTCCTAGGGTTAGTTTTTTGGATGTCTAGGGTTTTTGACATTCTTGTTTATTGTAAAAAGGTCTTTAGAGCCTCATTGTAATCATGTTCTTGCGAATGAGTGCAGTCGTCACATCTCTTCTCAGAGATAAGCCACCACCATTCCAACACGTTTGTTTTCCACTGCATTTTACAATTTCAACTTATTTCCTTATTGAATAGAAAACTAATTTTACTATATCTCTGTTATTTTGTGTTAAGCACTTGTTAATAATCTGTAGTCATTTCGTTCTGCTCATAAAATCCAGATCAAAGCCACAGGAAAGTATCAGATCATACATAACTTGTCATACAATTTTTCCATACAGATACGTGGTTCATAGTGTAGAAAATAATGTATATACATGATTCACAAGAAGGAGAATCGTGTATGCCTCGAAAATCATGCTAGAATTGGTCGTACAACAGGTCATAACTTGCCAGATTAGTCTATAGTTATATTTTTCTCAGTGGGACATTATCCATGTTATGAGAGCCTTGGTTTTAGCATAATAAAATCATTCTTGACATTGGTTTTGCCTCAGGGGTTTTTCCAGGGGTTAATACACAAACCATTTGGTGTTCTTATGTGTTTGATTTGGTTTCCTTGTTTATGATTTCGCTACATGTTTAGTTGATTATTCAACTTTGATTTAAGTAGATAAACTAATTTGTTTTTGAGATAATTGCCAGGTGTTGAGTAGAAGAAATTTCAACATGGTATCAGAGCATACCAGGGGTTGAATCCAGGAAAATCATCATACCCATCTTCAAAAGGACATAACTTGAGTTCCTGGTGTCCAAATTAAGGAAATGAGAGATCGTTGGAAACATAGAGACATGAAGAACAAATTGGAAAGAGTTTCAATGTCTAGAATGATAGTTACCATTCCCTAAAATTTAAAATACAGTCGTCACTATTTCTATCTTGACATCAAATTATTTTTGGAAAATGACTTATTAAGAGGAAATTATGAATGCCTAAAGTGTGCCCTAGTTGAGGGATGAATATCAAATTTTATATTTACCAAAGTTATTTTAATTCATTGCACAAAAAGGAAAAAAGCCTAACCATAAAGGAATTTCAAGAGGATGAAAAGAAGATGTGAAATGGATTCAAGAGTGGAGAGTGGAGAGTTTTTTCCAACATTGTGAGTAGAGTAACCATTTCATTAAGATTTTACCTTCTTATATTCATCCTAGTTAGCAGTCATTGAACCTTTCTTTTTCAGGATATGTGAATATCAAAGGTCGATTCCTAACCGTGTCTTCTCTTTATTCTAGGTCTTTTAATCTATTATATGGTCCATGAGAGCCCCATCCCAGTCTATTAGAATAAACATATTTCATTTTTTCGGATATTATAAACTCCTTTTAAATATTTTTATATTTAAATCTCCTAGAGAACTATTCGAGGCACATAGCTAGTGTTATCTCAAACTTTGAGTTTTAAGCATGAGATTTCAAGTGTGTGTCTAACAAATCCCTTATCAATTTTAATTGAAAGATCATGTTAAGTTATCTACATATCTGGTCATTTACCCTCATCTTGCCAAATAATATGTCCTACTTTACTTTATGCTATGATGGAAATAATGCATCGTGAGATTCCTCATTTTACTCTTTACAGTCTTGTAAAATAGTTACTATTGTGAATATTTATTTTTGAACAAGCATGTTCCTTTCTCAAGCATTATCTTTATTTTTTTAATATATTTATAAAATAGGCTTACCACCCCTCTAAAAATGAAGAAGGATTTTGTTGGATTACTGAGGGGGGGCGAATCAGTAATAGAGCAATTCAATCATTTTTAACCACAATATGCAAGTGTTATATCAATGTTTCATTATCATCCAATAGTTGCAGAGTAAATAAACAATGAACAAATGAGAAATCATACACATACACAATACACCAGTGTTTTTACATGGAAACCCAATGTGGGAGAAAACTACATAATGTTTTTTTCTTATATGTCTTTAAAAATTACATTCATTGGAAGCACCAACTTCCTTTGTTTTCCAGCTGCAACTTGAAGGAGGCTCCAACCCCCTAGTTTCTCAGGCTACAACCTGAGGGAAGCTCCAACTCCCCAATTATCTAGATACAACTAGAAGGAGACTACAACCCCCTATGTTCTTCGGCTACAACCACCTGTCTTTGCCTCATCCAACCTCCCTGACGTATAAGTAGAATGATGGAACCAATGTCACACTATCACTGTGAGATATACTATTGTAAATCTATACCAATCAACCTACACCAAACAACCTGTACCAATAACCTGAACCATGCATCAAACATGCATCAACCTGTACCTCAATCTGTAATCAACCTGTACCATAAACAAGTGCATCAACCATGCACCAACCTGTACCAAAAAACATGTACCATGAACAAGTGCATCAACCATGCACCAAACCTATACAAATAACATGTCACAACAACCTGTCCAAACAACCTATCACAAAAACATGTCTCATCAATATTATCAACCAAATCAGATCTACTCACAAAGATCAATCACCAAGACAACTCTCAAAGATGTGCATCAACCAAGCATAACACAACAACTCATAATCATCACCAAGATCAATATGTGCTTCTAATAATATACCAATACAAGTATGTTACATCATCCATAAACCATGTGTCAACAATACTACTAACAAGTGACTCCAACCATGTACAAAGTATGTACCAATAATGTATCAACTACTCATCAAATATGAATCATCAAGATGTACCAACATCATCAACTATACATCTCATGTATGTGCTAACTCATCAACTACTTGTCTCAACCATGTACCCAACATGTACCTCAACCAAAAGCCCTCATCAATTTCATCATCCAAATATGATTTGTAACTCTGTAATAGACCTGGTGTATATGATCACATACCTGCAAACCTTCCTTAAATTTAACGACAAGAGACTAACATTTTCATTAAATTTTTCTTTAGTCTCACATGACTAGTTTTGGATTAGTCAACAACCCTAACTTGAAATAATCATAACTATGTACGTGTAATGAATAAATATATTAAAAATAGTACACAATGTTCTTCAATGTGTTTTATGCAATTCCTCTTGGTGTCACTACTTGGAACCTCTCATAAAAGGAGTTATAGCAAAAATGACACACCTTGTTGAATTCTGGATTATTCTAGAGAGCGAACTTGTAGAGTGTACCCCACACGGAATATTTGTTGTGTCGATATGAAAATGTTACACAGAATACTACAGACTATACTCTAAGCAACACATTTTGTCTTACTTAATTTGGATCTGTTATGAAGAAGTTATGAAGTTTTTACCCAAAACACATGTTTTAGACTAGTTTCAGGACTAGCCACAAACTCTATTTTCCACCGAGTGTAACTCCAAAAATACAACGACCCACAAGCTGAAATTCGTACCACAACTACTTGGATATGTTTTCTCAATGGAATATCAATTTCACGGTCTGAATCATTCTAGAAAAAAATTTATTGCGCAAATGGTGAGATGATCTGTAAATAACATACCTTAGAAAGCATCATCAAAAGAATTTATCCTCCCTTGAATTTTGGCCTTGTTTACTTCACCTTCTCTCTGAAATTAGGCTTAGATATCCTTTGGTTACCTCAGTCACCTATAGATATTTAATATTCTCAAGTGTGATACAAAATGAGAGAGCCTTGCCTCTCATTTATACTTTCATGTAGCTTCCTCAAGGGGTTACCTTTTAACCATCTTAACACACTTTCCTTATTTTAGGGTTAACCAACTTCTAACCACTTGTCCAATTAGTAATTTATCCATTAAATTTATTATTTAAATAATTTATTTTGTATCCACTTTGACTTATAGTACACTCATCACTTTGCTTTACCTCAAGGGGTTACCTTCTAACCATCTTAAACCACTTTCCTTATTTTAGGGCTAACCCACTTCTAACCACTTGTCAACTTAGTAGTTTCTCCATTAACTTTATTATTTAAATAATTTCTTTTTTATTCACTTTGAATTATAGTACACTCATCACCTCACTTTATTATACCTTCTAAAAATCTCTTAAACCACTTTGACTACTTTGACCTTTTGGGGCTTCTAGATGACTCATGAGGGTTCTCCAACTTCACATCGCCATAATATCTAACCATGAGGAGTTATGTGGCGTTCCACGTAACAATGGAAATGGCATGACATGTAATATCCATATAGAATATTATTACCTGAAAATATATCAAAACTCATACCATTATCCATCAAACAAACTTGGGTCCATTACCCAAACCTGAGCTCTCCAACTTCTCATGGAAATAACTCTCTAACTGTGAGGAGTTATGTGACATTCCACATACCATCGAAAATGGAATGAAATGTACTATCCATATAGAATAATATTACCTTCAAATACATTAAAACTCATGCCATTATACATGAAACAACCTTGGGTCCATTACCCAAACCTTTGTGCTACCGAAATTCGCTACCAGAATTTCTCCAAGGGTTGGCATCAATCACTAAGGTTGAGATCAATATACAATATCACTCTCCAATGGTTGAAATCAATGAAAACCAACAATCCATACCAACTTCCCATCAACCTAAGCCAATTGTTTGACAGATTTATCATTGTAATGTTATCTCCAGAAATAGACAACTATGGATTCGAGAGCTCTGATTGAAACGTTTAGGGTTTAGGGTTTAGGGTTTCATACAACAGATGACCTCCTGCCCTGTTCACTGCAGACCTCCTCTGTATGTGACTGGAATGCACTGCTCTACAGCTCTGTCTTACACAACAGAATGAGAGCAGACGGGGGGGTGAAAACACCCTCTTATCGCAATGTTGCAGCAAATGACCAGGAAAAATCATGTGTGCGACGACCATCCTTTGAACTTCCACTACACCTAAAAGAACAATAACTGCAAGAAGAGACTGATGGAAGCAAAGGAACAAATATGGATGTCAAATCTTCACATCCAAAAGCAGCTTGGGTCTGGATACCGCTCCGATTGCACCCAGATACATCATCAAAACTACCAGAATAGGGGAGCATGCACAGTTTATGAGAGACCATGCCCTTATAGGAAAATTATTAGGCCTTTGTCCCTCAAAAAAATACCTAGCCCATTGGATCAAGGCATGGTGGAATCCCAAAGGAGACTACGAGCTCCAGCTAAGCTTCAAAGGGTTCTTCACAGTCATTTTCTACAACCTAGAGGATAAGGACTGTATCTTCGAAGGAGGAACAAACTTCTACAACTCTGCAGGTCTTTACCTGCGCTTCTGGACAGATCGCTTCTACCCTGAAAAGGAAATTTTTTCCTATGCACCGGTATGGATTCACCTCTATTCCCTACCTCAAGAGTTCTGGTTGGAAGAAATTTTAATGGGCATCGGTAACACTTTGGGAAAACATGTTAAGTCTTCAGAAGCTACCAAACAAATAAAATACACCTCTTGTGCAAGAATATGTGTTTATATGAACATCTCCAAATCTCTACTAGGCACAATAACCTTGGAATACCAAGACGAGGAATGGGCCCAAACCAAAGAATATGAAGACATTCCCTTAAGATGTCGAAAATGCCACAAACATGGGCACCTATTTAGAGACTGCCCCCTAAATGCCCCCCTAAGACAGAAGCTGATGAGAAACCAAAGGAGGGATTCACCCAGGCTCAGAATCGCAAAATACAAACGCAGAAAAAACCCACCACCAACAATGGAAGAAAGAAACCCAATACCAACTCATTTGAATCCCTTAACCATCTCCCAGAGAAAGAAGAGGTGGAAAATCCACACAAATCTGCAGAAAAATCTCACAGCAACAACAAGGAAGATCAATAGCCACAGGTGCACTCGATTCAAGGCAACCAAGCAGACCAACATGATATTCCAAGCCCAGGGAAAGAACCAGAGAGGGAAGAAGATACAGTCACGGAAATGGATGATCAATACCTAGCTGAAGTTGACTTAGACAGGCTAGAAGAGGCACTCAATAAGAAAGATCTACAAACCATACCAGAAGACCAGCTCAGGAAATTCCACAAAGTATTACTTGACTCATCAATAGGAGCTACCTCCAGACTCAGTATCAGTGTGGACCCAAACCCAGATCCAAGGAGACACCCAAAGGAAAAAAAAAAACGTGGAAGAAAATCGGTGCACCAACTAATAAAAGAGGCAAGAAATTACATGATCAACTCGGGACAGATACAAAGGCTCTCAGAAAGCTCCTTTTACCACCCACCAAACTGTTAATAATGAAGATCCTCACTTGGAACATCAGAGGCCTAAATGGGAGATCCAAACAAAGGATTCTCCGAAACTACATAAAGATGGAAGACCGTGACATTCTCTTGTTACAAGAAACAAAATGTGTGGGGCAAACCGTAGAAGACATACTCAAAAAAAGTTTGCGCAATTGCGACTCCTATCACTCAGATTTGAAAGGTGCTATGGGGGGCCTTGCCATCCTATGGAACCCTGCCAAAGTTATCCTAGACCAAGGCTTCTCTACTCTAAGCACTCTCACAGCTCATTATCGGGCTATTGGTTCGGACAAGGACATAATGATTACCAACACCTATGGACCGCATCATAGCCAATACAAAGATCTCTTTCTCCAGAGTTTGGCCTACCTAGGCACTCTAGCAGAACACAAGCGATGGATAATTGGCGGAGACTTCAATATGATCCTCACGCTCGAAGAAAAAAGGGGGGGGGATGCCTGGAACAAGATAGCTTAAAATTCTAGGAACTCATAGACCACCTCAAATTAGTTGACATAGAGAATGGAAATGGCACCTACACCTGGACCAACAAACGATAAGGGCACCAACAAATTGCTTGCATGCTAGACCGCTTCCTTATCTTAGAAACTCTCCTTTTGGAAGGCCCAATGGTAGAATCCAACATCTTCCCGAAGGTAGGTTCGGACCACTGGTCTTTTCAGCTTTGGGTTGATACAATAGCCACCCCCAAGCTGAAACCCTTCAGATTTGAGAAATTCTGGCTTTCCCACCCATAATTCCAAGAGTTAGCTCGACATTGGTGGAGCACGACAGATATCCAGAAAGGCACCAAAATGTACTGCTTCCAGCAAAAGCTAAAACACTTCAAACAACAGGTGCGTAAATGGAACAAAGAAGTTTTCGGGAATATCTTCCAGGAAAGGAAATTGCTGGAATGGAAACTAGAGGACCTTCAGGAGAAAATCATTCATACTGGGCACACAACTACTCAGCAACAGGAAGAGAAAAATATCAAAAGGAAACTGGAAGAAAGATACAAGCAAGAAGAAATCCTTTGGAGACATAAATCTCAGGTTCAATGGCTCAAAGAGGGAGAGAAAAACACCAAATTCTTCCACCGTTCCATGATCCACAGACACTTCATCAACCATATAACAAAGATGGAAGACTCACAGGGAAACACTTTGTTAACTCACCAGGAAATAATGCACGAGCTATCAGGCTTCTACAAGGATCTCCTCTCAAAACCCCATGTGGATCACACCTCAACAATAGAGCGAGTGACCCAAAACATCCCAACTCTAATTACCCAGGAACAGAATGAGGCTCTCATGACACCCATAACATGGGAAGAAGTGGATTAGGTTATCCAAGACTTACCCACAGGCAAGGCACCAGGCCCGGATGGCTTCACAATAAAATTCTTCCTCTCTTGTTGGAGAATGCTAAGGGACAAAGTGTGGTAGCTGGTGGAAGAATCACACATCTTAGGAAAAGTTCTCCCAGCATTCAATGCCACCTTCCTCTCCCTTATACCCAAATAAGAGAGGGTCACCAATCCGAAGAACTTCAGACCCATCACACTTTGCAATGTGATCTACAAAATCATCTCTGAGGTCATAGCTCTAAGACTCAAGCCAATAATCCCCTTCATCATTTCCAAGGAGCAATATGGGTACGTCGAAGGAAGGAAAATCATGGACAACGTCATTCTTGTCCACGAAATCATCGACTTGCTTAAAAGCACCCATACACCGAGTATGCTTCTAAAGCTTGACCTATCAAAAGATTTTGAAAAATTAAGCTAGAAGTACATGAGAGCTTTCTTAACGACTTTCAGTTTCTGCAAGGATTGGATCTCTTGCATAATGAACCTCATTTCCTCGACCTTCTTCTCAATCCTTGTCAATGGTGTGCCCTCTCAACCCTTCTCACCCACAAGAGGAATAAGGAAAGGTGACCCTCTCTCCCCTTTCCTTTTTGTCATAATGGCTAGAGGCCTAGGTCGCTATATCAAGGATTCAATTGAAAATGGATCCCTACAAGGCCTCCCTCTTCATGGGTTACAACCGACATCCTACCACATCCAATTTGTTGATGACACGATGCTTTTGAACACCCCCACAACGCAAGAAGCAAAAAAACTAAGATCCATCCTCAATGATTTCAGTGAAGCCTCCAACACCACCTTTAATCTAGCCAAATCAAAACTCTTCTTCTTTAATACACCTCAAGCAATCCAACATCACATTTCCCAACTTCTGAATATTCCTGTCTGCTCCCTGCCCTCACAATAACTGGGACTCCCTCTTTCAGAATCGACAGCCAGAAACATCTCCTAGGATTCTCTTCTCCTCTCTATCTCCAACCATCTTAGCAACTGGACCTTTCACTCCCTTAACCTCCCTGATATAATCACTCTCTTAAAATCATTCCTTCAAGCCATCCCTACCTACCTCTTCTCAGATCTAGCCTCCCTCCAATCCGTCATAAAGAAAATAAGGAATTTTCAAAGGAACTTTCTATGGCATGGCCATAACCCGGATAAAAAATGGGCCCTAGTCAGTTGGGACAAAGTCTGTAAGCCCAAACCCCTAGGTGGTCTGGGCCTTTGAGACCCTAGCGAACTAAATAACACCATGGGCGCTAAAATTTGGTGGAGATGGCTCAAAACTCCAGCAGAGAATTGTGAAAATATCTGGATATGCAAATACACCTCGAACACGCAACAAATACATCTTATCGGGATGCAAGAGAAAATTCAAGGCTCCAACATATGGAATGCGGCTTGGAAAAACTGACCACTAATACAAGAACACACTTTTTGGGAAATTCGTAATGGCCATAATGCCCTATTCTTGACAGATTCTTGGCAGCAATTGCCACCCCTACAATCGAAAGAAAATATACACTCCTATGAAAATCACATACAATATCTTGCCACTCTCAAAGTGGCAGATATGTGGACAAACATCCCCAACAACTCTCCCTAGTGAAGATGGAAATCAACCCATCAGGAACTCCAAGTGGAGATGGACTGTGAC
Source organism: Picea engelmannii (assembly GCA_009831015.1). Lineage (NCBI taxonomy): Eukaryota > Viridiplantae > Streptophyta > Pinopsida > Pinales > Pinaceae > Picea > Picea engelmannii. Next base: position 923,047 of record ML778686.1, on the reverse strand, counting down.
CTGTAGCACTGGAAGAAAGCAACAATCCAAAGATGAATCTAGATAAGCACAGACCCAGATATTCTCAGATGGGGACACACACCTCATGGAAAATTCACTCTCAAAGAGGGATATACTCTACAGGAAAAATTCCAAAATCTTCAAAAAGATAGCATCTAGACAACAATATGGAAATCAAAATTCTAGCCCAAAATCTCCACGTTCCTCTGGATCCTTCTTCAAAACAAGATCTTAACCTGGTACAATCTTCAAAGACAAGGTTTTATTGGTCTCTCGATCTTCCATCTCTACTATCAACAAGCAGAAACCATGGAACACCTCCTAAACAATTGCACACATAGTGAGGAAATCTGGAATCAAGCTATCCAACTCATGAGAAGAACCAGACGAGTCAAAGATAACATCACAAGCATAATCAAGGATTGGGGACTGGGTTCTTTTAAAAGTCTTATCCTGAACAGAACCTGGCAACTCTTACCAGGATTCATAGTTTGGCAACTTTGGAAAGAGAGGAACAAAAGAATTTTTCACTCCCGACCCTTCTAGCCCACCCTTCTCTAGTCTACAATCCTCTTGCATCTCTAGTAAAATATTTAGCTCCAATTATGGACCCAGGAAGACTTCCCCTCTGATTCGAGTGAGATCTCAATCCTAAACTCATGTGGCTTCTCACTATCACACTCCACCCCTCCACAACAACCCCCCTTAATAGCCAAATCCCTCAGTCCCTCTATATGGCTTCCCCTCCTGTCTGGCTTCCACAAAGTCAACTTTGATGGCACTTCCAAAGGCAATCCAGGATTCTTAGACTTTGGAGATGTCATAAGAAACAACATGGGCCCAATTCATAGCCTCTCTGTAGAAAATCTAGGATTTGATACCAACAATTCAACGGAAATTTGGGGTCTTATTAAAGGAGTCTAAATGGCTCTGGAACATAACCTCACCTGCTTGATCATAGAAGGAGATTCCAAAGTAAAAATTGACTTGGCAAAACAAATCCTAAATGAAAGAGATCCAGGAAAAATAACCCCCAGTTGGCGCCTCCTAGGCCCCCTACACAACTTTCAGTCACTTCTCAGAGCCTCTCTTACTCTCACCACCTCTCACATAAGGCAAAGTGAAAACAAAGTTGTAGAAAGATTGCCCAATGCAGGGGTTGACTCCATGCAATAGATCACTCTCATAGACTCTAGGCAGTCCCAAAACTCGCCTCTATGGCTCCAATGCAAGGAGCTATCCCAGAGGGACTACCCTCACCTGGATGGGGTGCCACCTGGCCAAGGTCCAAAGACAATTGGAACTGGGCAGCCATGGGATTTATTAACCTCGACCTCCATCCTAAGGAAATTAACTCCCCCATGGCTAACACCATGAGAGGAGTAATGGTAGTGCGCCTGGCTAGACTGCCTAGGTTAATGGGCATGCAAGTCAGCTAGACCAGCCGTATCAGGATCGAGCTGGATATCAACTCGGCTTCAATTGAGGTATCAACTATCAACTCAGGCTTCAATGGCATCAAGAGGTGTAAACAGGCTCTCACCCTGGTTTTTTATTCCATTCCTCATATGCCCCGGTGCACTCCTATCCAGCTCTTCGGCTCTCCCAAGATTTCCATAATTACCGCTCTTTGTAACACTTTTTTGTGCACCAGGGACCTCCTCCCCGGCTTTGACACCCTCCATTCACATTTCGCTCTCAGTGACCTCAAGCACCCTCTCATCACATTCGTCTCCTCCCACTCCTCTCAACACTTTCTCTCAGCCTCCATTCCCACAACCTTCCACCTCCATACTCCCCCTAGCATGCCTCGGGAGAGAGGAAAATCCAACAGGGGTGCTTGTTATTACAACACCCTCTCCCGTTGCAATAGGCTCACCCCTTCCTAACAAGCTCTCATTGCTCATTTTGTGAGCCCTCGACACACTTCCTAGAGGACACAGGAGGCTCCTCAGTCGGCTCCTCTCTAGTTCCATAGCATCAGCTCGGTCAAAGCAGAAGTGTCCTCCTCTAGTGCTCACTTCCCTTTGTCCATCCCTCCTCCACTCCATGGTCTGAGCTTGGTAAAATAGGAGTTTCCACCTTCGGGCACAGGCCCTCCTTTGGTCACCAATCTCCTGCCCCCCACCAATTGTCAATCCAGGTGACCCCCACTACAGCAATGAAATTTCAAAGGTGGAGGAGGAAATCCCCCCATGCTGGAAATTGGAGGAAAATGCAATGACAACCAACGAAATCACCACATAGGTAGATGGTAAGGAAGAGGAGGAGGAGAAACCTCAACATTTCGCCAACCGCCTCATGGAGGAGCACATTCAACTCCTATTTGAAATTAGGCAGAAACAGGATGACCAGATGCATTCCTAGAGCATCCTTGGCCAAAGGATGGAAATCTTGTTTGACGCCTTAACAGATGCTCTTGTGTGCGCCATATGCCCTACATGTGGTCAACGGTTCATCTCGGTCTACACAATTCATGGACAACTAGGCTCAACTACAGATTGAAGTCTCCAGGTTTTGGTTTTTTGCCTATTCTAGTTGCAGGATTGATGGTCTAGCTCACCACAACAACTGGATAGATGAACATGCAGTTTTTTCTTATTCTGTTTATGTAGGTAGGATTATAGCAACTTTGTCTATAGCTGGTCCTAGCGATAGGTTGCAAAACATGGTTCAGACTTTTTTGTTCACGCATAAAGACTTCAATTTTTTGTGTAAACATTTTTGCTACAACAGTGCTAGCACTCATGACAATGTATCAATCTTTGAACATCACAGAGCCACCTGTTCTAGTTTCCCATTTGTGGTGGAACAGGTGGCTCATACTTGCCATTGTACAACATACATATGTCATTAATACAAGGTTCCACTTTTTATTTACAAAAAAAAAATGTTATCTCCAAGACCTGGGACAATCTTTGAGATCAAGAGGGAACCAAATGAAGAAATTTTAAAAAACTTGTTTTTAAAGCATTCGACTATCGGAGTCTAGTTTTCAAACCAACTTGAATCAATTTATTTCAATATCATATGAAAAACTTATGCTCGAATCACTAATTGTTTATGTTAAAATTACATTACCACAATTATGCATTTTGGTTGTTCATTTGCATAATTGACGTGTCCATTCAAAATATTTTTAATATATTTTTTTATTCAAAAACAAAAATTATCATTGAACAACCCCTAACAACCCCTAACAAGATCTCAATGCAACCTATATTTGTAATTCTAAAAAAATACTATTATTTCATCTCCAAAGGAGTCCCATAAAAACCATTGATATGACATTGATATGATGATCATAAGACAAAAACAACTTCCCTCCCAACAAAGGTATCTTTGTACCCATGTAATGTTGAAAATTGGCTTCTCACATAAAAATAAACTACCAATTTCCCCTAAAGGTGCAAAAAAATATGTCATTATAAAGTAAAGCGGTCAAAGGAAAATACTAAAGATGAAAAATCAAGCTTTATGTAAATATATATTGCAAAATGGTAGAAGATAAATAATTCAATTGATTTGTCCGTAAAGCGGTCATAGGAAAATACTAAAGATGAAAAATCAAGCTTTATGTAAATATATATTGCAAAATGGTAGAAGATAAATAATTCAATTGATTTGTCCCTCCACTTTACAGAATTGGCTTAAACAAGGTTAAAAAACAAACAATTTTCAATAAAAAACAAGAGCAAAGATTTAATCGAAAAAAAAATATGGAAATCCAAAATATATATATATAAAATAAAATTTAAACAAATATAAATAAAAAATAACATCCTATTAATTCACATATTATTGCATTCTTAAAAGTGGGTATATAAAACCGAGATCCTAAATAACAAAACAATTTTATTATTTTGATGTCTCATGATAACACTTTTACCTCCTTAATGTTGGAATGTTACTATACATTGCTTGTGAAGAACTTCTAATTTTTTAAGTACGAAGTAATATATAATGCTAAAGAACTTTATGGATCACTATATGATTCGGCAAACTAGTAATAAAGATCTCGCTTATAGGAAATTCTTCATAATTTATAAAAATAAGATGGACAAAATGTTTGCAATATTTCAAACTATGCATTAATTTAATATAACTTATATTTTTTAATTTATAAAAAATATTTTTCAATCTATCCCTTAATTTTTATAAAAAGAAATACATTTCAATCTATCCATTAATTTAATATAATTTATATTTTTTAATTTATAAAAATATTTTTTATAAAAAATACAAGTAAAAAGTAATCCAAAATAAAAAATCCTTGGCAAATTGCACAGATAAGCAAGTGGATCATTCAGATATGGATCATCTACGATTCTCTATCAATGAATTGCAACATTAAAAGTCAAGTACTTTTTTTTTTTTATAATTTATTGCTATTAATAATTTTAATTTATCACGATATTAAAAATTAGTTAATTTTTAAATACTAATATTAAAAAAACAATTAAAAAATTATTTTCTTTTTTCAAAATCAATTAAATAGTTATTTTATTTTTTTCAATAAAAAATGATCCATCCAACAATAATCATCATCACATCAATACAACAATAGGTATCATGACGTAGTGGGAAAAATTCAGAAATAATTCTTTAAATTTAAATAGAAGTTTAAACATTAAATAACTCATAACTCCCATAACTCTCAATACAGATATCGTCCAAGTTTTAATAAAAACAAAAAAAACTCATTTACAATAAGCATGCAGACAATTATCATCCCTCGCCATAATGGCATATTATTTCACTGTAGCAAGGCATTATTAATGGGAAAGGCGTAAGATTTGCATTTTGCGTTTTACACAAGAAATTTTCTTTGAGTAACATAATGAACTTTATAAAAGAAAGAGACGACAAAACTTGATGGCCACACGATGTTGCTCGCTATATTAAAAAAATAAAAAAATGATGTATTTATATTTTTTATTTGGTTAAAAATAATTTTAAAAAGATAAAGATATTAAAAAAATATAATTAACATTTTAATTAAAAAACAATGTTAATTTATATGTTTTTTATTTATTAAATTAATAATAATAATAATTTATTTTTAGGGTCATGGCTAAGCCATCATACTAAATTGGTGTATGAGATCCCCTTGTTTGTGGGATAAGGGACTCATCTCCGTCCAACTATTTGACTGGTAAAGTCTATTAAGGTATACATACCCTACCCCCTCTGAATTTGAACCTGTAATCTCTTAAGAAGAAACACATGTTCTTAACCATTAGATACACTCAAATAGATACATGTATCAGGTGGCCCTTTCAACGGGCGCTTCCTAAAGATCTATTTCTCATAAGGCTTCCTTTGAAACCAGGTTCTTCTTGTACATATTTTCTTTTTCAGTTCTGTTTTCTTTATTTCTGTCATTCAAATAACTCCATGCCCAATGGTACTAGCAACTATTTTTCAATTTTCTGTTTCAAGTTGTAATAAGGCTACTGAGTCTAGCTAGGTTCTTGGTCACCTCATAGGGAGATGCCCATCCCAGTTGGAGCCAAATGTTAGCTCCCAAAATGAAACCATCCTTTTGGTCGAGTTTTGTGGTGGATAGCATGGCTATCGGTAGTTTCCTCAATTCATTTTTGAGTTTTTATAGCTGCAAAACTTAGGTTTTGGTTTTTGTCTTAGAAAACAATATGACCCATAAAAGTCTTCTTTTCAAAATTTCCATAATTCACTTTCAACAGCTAACGTGTGTCCAAAAGTTGAGTGTTAGCTGGGGAAAGTGGCGACTTTCAGCAGCTAAGGGGCGCCTCTCATAGGTTTGTGCGCTGTTGAAAGTGATGAATTTCAAAATATCCAAGAAGCAGTGTTGCGGGTCGTGCGCTGGTGAAAGTGCATACTTTCCACAGCTACGGAGCAGTTCTTTCAAGGTCGTGCGCTGATGAAAGTGGAGACTTTCCACAACTAACGGGGGTTTTCCACAGGACCTTGCGCTGGTAAAAGTGGTAAATATCAACAGCTAAGGGGCGTTTTCCACGGGTCGTTGGCTGAAGAAAGCGAGAATCACGTGAGTGATATCCACGTCTAAAGGAAAATGATGATATGATCATCCCACGTCAGGCAAATCCAAATCATGCGCTGATGAAATTGGGTAATGATGGAAACTCAATTCTGCACGTCAAAATAGGATTGCGATGCAAATCCGGCTCAGAAACTCACGCTCCATAATCATGGCATCAGGGATTTCAAGTTCGAATTCAGTGGTGCAGGCACAGAGGATGTACTGCTGGCCTGACAGCATCAAATCAAATCGTTGTTTCCATATCACACATTGTTTATGGAGGTCTGTTAAAGTTTCAAATGTTTTAAAACAGAGCCGACTCCCGAAGTTCTTTCAACAGCGCAAAACCTCGACTCGACCAACAATTGCAGGGGTTACAAATTGTCGAGATCTTCGAGTTATAGAATGGTGAGGAAATGCAGTGGTGCTCTACTCAAGAGAGAGATGGATAGCCTGTCCTTTTTACAGACACACCCCGAAGTCTAGAGACATTTTTCAAACGCAGGGTGTATTGAATTCGTTGAGAGGTTGCAAATCAGTTGCCACCAGTCTACAGTAGAAGCTTTTGCCAAGACTTTCGATGGGAACAAAGCTCGTGTTGGGTCTATGGAAATTGTGGTAGATGAAGCTGCCATTGCTGCAGCAACAAGCCTACCAAGAACCAGTCAGAGATGGTTTAAAACCACTGCTCCCAAAAATTTGGATTTCAGAGCTTATTTGAAGGAGGGGTACAGGCACAAGGCATGGAAAAAAGGTATGCTGGTTTCCTATCTAGAAGAAGAATGGCAGGAGCTGTTCAAAGGCATCCAACTGTACATTACCTCAGAGGGCAAGTATGATAAACTTATGATGTATCACATCAAACTCCTGGACCATTTCACAGGCAAGACTCCCCTTAATTTACCTTTTTTCCTACATAAAAGTTTGACTAAGGTTTGCAAGAAGATTAGGGCTCAACCCTTGAGCATAAAACTCTATGCCACTTCGGCCTCATAAAATTAATCATCCTGGAGGAATTGAAACAGCAGGGAAGGAGATGGGATCATTTTCTATTCTGGGAGGGTTTTGAAACATAGACCCAGCCTGCAGATGAACTAGGGAAAGGTTCAAAGAAACAGTCTTCTCCTCAAAGTAGTTCAAGAAAAAGAAGGACCCTGCCAGGACCTCCAGAAGACAGAATTTTTGGAGTGAAGCCCCGCAGGTCGAAGAAAAGGTTAAACTTTGAGCAGACCACAGAGCAAACCACAGAGCGTCCTACAGAGCAGAGTACAGGGAAGAATATATTGAACTTGCCCTATTCAGACTCAGAATCAGAGCAACAAGATCAATGCCCTGTCACCGAGAATCCTGAGCAGTCAACTGAGTGTGCACAAAACTATGAGACCTTCACCCAGACAGAGGAAGGAGAAATATCAAAAAGCTCCAAGTCAAAGAGGTCTCAGAAAATCAAGCATCTGAAAGAGGTGATTGCCCAACAAGAGGTTTTGGAACGGGTTATCAAAGGAAGGTATAAGAAGTTGTCTGAGAACTTCGAAAAAACCAATGCTGCATTTGAGAGATTGGCTAGGGAAAGTGTTAAAGAGAAGAAAAGAAAGAAAAAACTCACCAAAGATTACAATACCCTGTGGTGGCTTGCCAAACGCCTTAAAAGGCAAATAAGAAGGTTAAAACAAAAACAAAGGCAAAAATCTCATCCAGATCTGAAGGTACTCGCTCAAGTCGCCGTTAATATGGAAGGTGAGAAATCAGAGACACATTGAGTTTTGATGAAATCAAAATTTTGGAGGTGAAAACTCGTTTTGAGCGCAATCGGGGCTTTCACCAGTGCAAAGCGATATTTTATGACCCGTTAGCTGTGGAAAGTGGCGACTTTCAACAGCTAACCCGCAAAAAATTAAACGAGTTAGCTGTTGAAAGCTGGAAAAGTATTTTTTGAAGCCAAAGACAGAACAATTCATTCCAAACAGGTTTTGAAGGAGTTCCAGCGTATCAATGGACCATCAGATCACATGCAAAGGACTTAGCATCAGAGGTTTGAGAAAATTTGGCAACCACATGAAAAACAACTTCCTCAAAAATCGATCATGAACGTTGGAGAGATCCAACTGTCAAGACAGGTGTCCTGCCATGTTTTATTACATTGCAGATCCCAGGAGCTGAAGGATGCAGATGGCGAGTTTTGGAGATTGAAGACAGTTCGAGTTCTAAGTTTAGTTGTTAAGACTTTATTTTAAATTTGTTGAATTAGATTTGAATTGCTTTATTTAAATACAGATCCATGTTTTTAGGATCTGTAAAACTGTTTGTAAGAGGCTATAAATGCCTATTTTTTATATGAAACAAGGGTTCAAACTGGGAGATATTTCATGCCATTGTATAGACTCTTTTTGCAGAAATAAAGTGGAGTTTCCTGTCGTTTGCAATACCAGAATTGTTCATCTTTCATTCTTTGTACTTTAATATCAGTTTATTTTAGTTCATAAAGACTGTTACCTCTTTGTTGAACTCATAGGCTTGAAATTAAAGGATTCCTTGCTGTCTTGTATTAGGCCCTACTTTCACTTGTATTGGCAAATCAAGAATAGTATTCTCCATCCTCTATTTCAATTATTTGATCTGGTTATTGTTTACTAAAAGAACTGTATCTTTAGATGTGTGAGGAATTGTTTCTTATACAAATCATTGAAGACCCCATTGTCCCAAACACATAAAAATCATTATTTCTAAGTTACCAAGCATCCTTAGCCTACAACCCTAAGGAGTTTCTTGGAGTGATAACAAATTGGCGCCATTGCCGGGGAGACGGAATTCAAGCTCTGCTTTCCTAGGATACGACACAGAGCTGATCTTTGATGATAGACAAAGATTAGACACTTTCAGTTGGTTGTAATCATCTATCTGGCGACTTTACAAGTTAATCCTGGCTCCTAAGAGGATCAGTACTAGGGCGAATCCTCAAGAATCACCGATCACACCAGTGTCCAATCCAGAATCAATTCTCAAAAAGGGAAAGACGATTCAAGGTCAAACTTCGAATACAAAAGGTAATCCTCTTTCCAGTTTTGGAAAATCTACTACAGAAAAATTTGAGTTCTTTTCAGAGAACACTGATGATAAAACAGTTGTAAATACTGTAGAAGAACAAACTCTTTTTGATCAACAGAAAAATCCTAGTGAGAAAAAATTGATAGACTATAATTTGATTGAAATTTTTTTAGAAAGAAGCCACAGTTCTTCTTCCCTTGAATCTTTCCATTCTCAGCAACAAGAAGACCACTTGAACATTTATACTAGCGTCCTTGCTGTTGAACATCTCCTCCAAGAGCTATCTACTAAGGGTGAAGAAAATTTAGCTGGTCAACTTGCAAATTTTTACAGAGCCTCTTATCAGACCTCTTTCCCATTGGAAGATTCACCTCTTTCACATTCCTCCAGTGTTGAATACTTGAAGAAGAAACTATCATCTCCCCCACCTCTCACAGTCGTGGCTGCAGCACCACCTCCTTTGACCAAGATGCAACAAATCCTGGCTGCTAGGTATGCACCACTCATATTGCCAAACCCAGTAGCAGCCATGCCAACAACAAATTATCAGAAATATATGCCTAAATTTACAGGTGAAGGTGATGTGTCTGTTGAAGAACATATTGAGGCTTTTTACAGTTATGCAGAGAACCTTAATATTGAACAAGAAGATGTTTGGACATGAGTCTTTGTCCAAAGCCTAGATGACCATGCTAGGAAATGGTTTAAAGAACTCCCTGCTGGTTCCATTGCTGGAATCGAGCAATTGGACGAGACATTTCTGAAACATTGGGGTGACAGAAGAGATTTTTTCTACTACATCACAGAATTTAGCAACTTGAGGAAACAGAGTAATGAATCAGTCTCTGATTTCACCAAGAGGTTTAACCGAATGTATGGCAAAATACAAGCTGAGATAAAACCATCAGATGCTTCTGCCAAGATCACATATTCTAATGCTTTTGATTCCGATTTTTGTTTACTGTTGAGAGAAAAGAGATCACCAACATTATCCCTCATGCAAGATGCTGCCCTTGAGGTGGAATCAAACATTCTAGCCTCCCAGAAGCGAAAAGGAGAATCTGATAGGAGAAGATCAAAGAATGAAGCCTCATCTTCATCACATGCTTATCCAAAACTTGATAAAATGGCCAATATGCTAGAGTCTCTAACCTCTGAGATATCTAAGCTAAAGATCGAAAATAAACAGCCTGTGAAGGGAAGAAACACTTATGACTCTGCAGGCAGAAATCCTAATATAAATTCCAACAGCTTCAGAAGGAATAATCAGCCAACTCAGATCTTGCAGAGAGAAAAGAATTCTAATGAAGATCAGAGGATAAAGGTCCCTCTTCAGAATGTTGTGATGGACGATGACAATGGTGAAGATCAGCAAGATGGAGAAGGTGACATTCATTGTGTTGGAGAAGAGACAGGGAAGTCTTATCTAACACAACAAGATTATGAGGAACCATTAATGATTGAACAGACAGAAGATGATCTTCTTGGTGATGGCATTTTCATAGCAGAAGATAAAAATAGATATAACCTCCGATCCAAATCTAATGCTGCTCAACAAGATGCACCAGCCTCTCCTGAAAAGCCTACTGCCCCTGTTAAGGAAAAGGATCAGACATTAGAAGATCAACAAGCAAATTCTTCAAAGGTGAAAGCATCAGCTCCTCCCAAGAAAGTTGTTGCCCCTGTTAACCATCAAACTCCAGAAAGTCAGCCTCCTGTCGAACAACAAAGAAATCAGGAAGCCCCTCCAAATCAGGTAAAGGTTTCTGATAAAACTGCTGATAAGGTTCCATATTCTTTTAATTTTGAGGCTGCAATACAAAAGATTAAGATTCCTATTCCTCTTGTTGAGCGGATGAAAAATGAGATGTTTAAAAGGGATATCCTCAAAACTTCAGATCCCCAGTCTGTATCCCTTTCTACTGATATCCTCAACATTTATGATGATAAGCCAACCATCACTCTGGGCCAAATGGTAGAAGACAGAGATGAAAGTTGTCCTCCCTTTTACATCTCTTTAAATATTCATGAAAAAACACTGCACAATTGTTTGTTGGACTCCGGTGCTTCGCACAATTTGATGCCCAAAGCTGTCATGGATGAACTTGGGCTGGAGATCACCAAGTCTTATCATGACCTTTTCTCCTTTGATTCTCGAAAATTCAAATGTCTTGGGATGATTAAGGATTTGGCTGTGACCTTGACCCAAGCATCAATGAAGACAATGGTGATGGATATAGTGGTGGCCGACAAACCTCCAAAATTTGGATGCTTACTATCGAGATCGTGGATGAAGAGATTAGGTGGCACTCTTCAAATGGATCTCTCTTATGCTACTATCCCTATTTTCGGAGGGGTGAATAGAAGGCTTTACAGGGAATCTCAGTTGGCATATGTTATCAGTGACAAGAAAAATCCATCCAATCATCCTATCTATTCAGTCGACACAGATATGGGATCTTGTATCTTGCAAATTGATGATTCACTGCCTGATACATTGCTGCTCAAAAAACCCACAGATCAGATCACAGTTCATCCCATAGAAATAGCAGAAGATGATCTCTGGACCATGTTCTTTGACGATGCTTGCACTAGGGAGTCAACTGGAGCAGGAGTGGTATTCATTTCCCCCTCTAAGAAAACTTCTCATTTTTCCTTTAAACTTGATTTTAAAGTGACTAATAACATTGCTAAGTATGAAGCACTACTTTTGGGGCTGAACGCAGCCAAGGAGAAGGTCATTAAAAAAATTACAAGTGTTTGGAGATGCAGATTTGATTATTTAGCAGGTGAACAAGTCCTTTCAAGCCAAGCATGTCAGACTGAAGGCATACAGAGACGAAGTGTTGAAGGCAATTCAAAATTTTGCAGATTTTAAAATTACATTTGTACCTAGAGCAATGAATGAATTGGTTGATTCATTGGCTGTGTCTGCTTGTGCATTCATACCCCCTCTGCCTCATAAATTAGCTTACGAAATTCAAGTTAAATATAGGCCCTCTCTCCCTGATAATGTAAAATTTTGGAAGGTTTTTGAAGACGATGCTGAACTCACTAGATTCCTTGCAGTGATAGATGAGTTTGCAGATCTGCAGATTGATCAGGAGAATGAACATGACCATGAAGTTGATGAGCCAAAGTTCAAAAGTAAAATCGCGGCACATGAAATAGTTCAACTGTCTACCAACAGAATTCCTAAAGGTTTGGTCCTGTTGTAAAGGTTGTTTGATAACAATGATGTGGCTATCAAATTGCAAAGTGGGGAAAAAGAGTCAGATGTTTTGCAATATAATGTGGCTAGTGAGAAAGATCCTAAACATGTCAACTTGGCCTCACATTTGACTGAAAAACAAAGGGCTGATTATGGAGAATTGCTAAAGGAATTTGCAGACATCTTCACTTGGCAGTATGATGACTTGAAGACTTTTGACACAGAAGTGATTCAGCATAAGATTCCCTTGAATAAAGACACCAAACCATTCAAAAAGAAGTTTAGATCCTTCAACCCTTTGTTGCTGCCTACAATGGAAAGGGAAATTAAAAAACTGTTGGATGCCCGCATTATCATTCCTCTCAGGTATTCAGAATGGATTGCGAATCTTGTGCCAGTTAGGAAGAAGAATGGGGAGATCAGACTCTGCGTCGACTTCAGAAATTTGAACAAGTGCTCTAGGAAAGATAACTACCCTCTGCCTAAAATGGAGCATATTTTGCAGAAGGTGTCAGGATCAAAGGTGATGTCCTTTATTGATGGGTTTTACGGATACAATCAGATTGTTGTCCATCTGGAAGACAAAGAAAAGACTGCCTTTACCACTCCATGGGGTACGTTTATGTACGAGAAGATGCCCTTTGGATTGATGAATGTAGGAGCGACATTCCAAAGGGCAATGGACATTGCTTTAATTGGAGAGAAAGATAAATTTGTCATGATTTATCTTGATGACATCACTGTTTTCTCAAGCAACCACGAACTTCATTTGCGGCACTTAAGAAGGACATTTCTGAAATGTCGAAGGTATGGCATCTCTCTTAACCCGAAAAAATCGAATTTTGCACTTAAGGAGGGGAAATTACTGGGGCATATTGTTTCAGCTAATGGGGTTAAGATTGACCCAAAGAGGGTAGAAGCAATTAAAAATCTATCTCTTCCTAGATCGAAGAAAGACATTCAGTCTTTCCTTGGGACTATTAATTTTGTCAGAAGGTTTATAGTGAATTTTGCTGAACTCACAAAGCATATCACTACTATGTTAAGGAAAGAGTCTGAAGTAAAGTGGACTGAAGCAGCCAGACATTCATTCAATCCCATCAAGGAAGCCATCACAACAGCCCCTGTTCTGATCAACCCTGATTTCTCCAAGGTATTTTACATTTTTTCATTTGCTTCCAGTGATACAATCGCAGCGGTACTCTTGCAGAAGAATGTCGATGATCAAGAGCAGTCGGTTTCCTTCTTTAGTAAGGTCTTGAGGGACGTAGAGGTAAAGTATGAGTTGTTGGAGAAACAAGCATATGCACTTGTCAAGTCACTGAAAGCTTTCAAGGTCTACATTCTTCAGGCAAAGGTAATATCTTTTGTTCCCTCCAGTTCAGTTAAAGATGTTCTTGTCCAACCCAACATTGATGGCAAAAGGAGTAAGTGGATAGCAAGATTTATTGAATTCGATGTTGAAATCAAACCAGCAAAACTAGTGAAAGGCCAGGGCCTTGCCAAACTCCTGGCAGAGGAAAATTGCAGGTTGCTTGACATAAATCTGATGAGTATTGATGCAGAAAATGTTTCGTCTTTAGAGAACAAAGAAGGTGAGGGAATGCAGGTTTCATCTCATTTAGCTGATTGCAAATGGTACAGTCATATTATTCAGTTTCTGCAAACTTTATCAGTCCCATCAGATTTGACAAAGACTCAAAGAAGGGGTTTGAAGCTCAAAGCTATAAATTTCTGTATCAATGATAACTTGTTGTTCTGGAAGAATCCCATAGGTTTATTGTTGAGGTGTGTAAACCAAGAGGAGGCAGCTAAAGTCATGAGTGAACTTCATAATAGTGAATGCGGAGGACATCACTATTGGAAAACCACAGCACACAAAATCTTGAGATCTGGTTATTACTGGCCATCCTTATTTTTAGATGTATATGTGTTTGTGAAAACATGTGACAAATGTCAGAGATTTGAAGGTAAACAACAAATGAAGTCCCTTCCTCTCAAACCTATAGTGGTCACAGGGCCTTTCCAGTAGTGGGGCCTGGACTTCATAGGTGAAATTCATCTGCCTTCTAGTGGTCAACATCGGTGGATCCTGGTTGCCACCGATTACTTTACAAAGTGGATTGAGGCTATTCCCACCCGGAACGCCAATCATACTGTCATCATAAACTTTCTGCAGGAAAACATATTTTCCAGATTTGGCTGTCCCAAGAGATTGGTCACTGATAATGCTGCTGCATTCAAAGATAAACACTTGGTGAAATTGTGTGAAGAGCTGGGAATTCGGTTGGTACATTCCACAGCTTACTATCCGCAAGGGAATGGTTTAGCTGATTCATCCAACAAGAGTTTAGTCAGAATCATAAAGAAGCTGCTGGAACAAAATGCCAAAGGTTGGCATTCCAAACTGAAATTTGCCTTCTGGGCTGACAGGGTAACATGTAAGAAATCAATTGGTACATCTCCTTTCAAGTTGGTATATGGTACTGAGGCCATATTTCCTGTTCAACTTGCATTGCCGGTTGCAAAGTTCTTACAAGAAACTAATTCTGAACCAAATAATTTGACCAGGAGAATTCACAATTTGGTAGAACTACAGCAAGATAGAGAGCAGCTCTTGGAAAAAACAGAATTGCACCAAGAAAGAATCAAAGAAACTTTCGACAAGAAATTCAAATCAGATGTCTTCAAAATAGGGGATTTGGTCTTAAAGTGGGATGCAGCAAGACAGGAGAAAGGGAAACACGGAAAATTTGAGGCTCTCTGGACAGGTCCTTTTTTCATAATAGTAGTGCAATAGAACCATACCTTTATTCTCCAAACTCTTTCAGGCGAGCCAGAATCAGGTGGCCCTTTCAATGGGCGCTTCCTGAAGATATATTTCTCATAAGGCTTCCTTTGAAGCCAGGTTCTTCTTGTACATATTCTTTTTCAGTTCTGTTTTCTTTATTTCTGTCATTCAAATAACTCCATGCCCAATGGTACTAGCAACTATTTTTCAATTTTCTGTTTCAAGTTGTAATAAGGATACTGAGTCTAGCTAGGTTCTTGGTCACCTCACAGGGAGATGCCCATCCTAGTTGGAGCCAAATGTTAGCTACCAAAATGAAACCATCCTTTTGGTTGAGTTTTGTGGTGGATAGCATGGCTATCGGTAGTTTCCTCAATTCATTTTTGAGTTTTTATAGCTGCAAAACTTAGGTTTTGGTTTTTGTCTTAGAAAACAATATGACCCATAAAAGTCTTCTTTTCAAAATTTTCATAATTCACTTTCAACAGCTAACGTGTGTCCAAAAGTTGAGTGTTAGCTGGGGAAAGTGGCGACTTTCAGCAGCTAAGGGGCGCCTCTCATAGGTTTGTGCGCTGTTGAAAGTGATAAATTTCAAAATATCCAAGAAGCAGTGTCGCGGGTCGTGCGCTGGTGAAAGTGAAGACTTTCCACAACTACGGAGCAGTTCTTTCAAGGTCGTGCGTTGATGAAAGTGGAGACTTTCCACAGCTAACGGGGGTTTTCCACAGGACCTTGCGCTGGTGAAAGTGGTAAATATCAACAGCTAAGGGGCGTTTTCCACGGGCCGTTGGCTGAAGAAAGAGGGAATCACGTGCGTGATATCCATGTCTAAAGGCAAATGATGATATGATCATCCCACGTCAGGCAAATCCAAATCATGCGCTGATGAAATTGGGTAATGATGGAAACTCAATTCTGCACGTCAAAATAGGATTGCGATGCGAATTCGGCTTAGAAACTCACGCTCCATAATCATGGCATCAGGGATGTCAAGTTCGAATTCAGTGGTGCAGGCACAGAGGATGTACTACCGACCTGACAGCATCAAATCAAATCGTTGTTTCCATATCACACATCATTCATGGAGGTTTGTTAAAGTTTCAAATGTTTTAAAACAGAGCCGAATCCCGAAGTGCTTTCAACAGTGCAGAACCTCGGCTCGACCAGCAGTTGCAGAGGTTACAAATTGTCAGGATCTTCGAGTTATAGAATGGTGAGGAAAAACAGTGGTGCTCTACTCAGGAGAGAGATGGATAGCCTGTCCTTTTTACAAACACACCCCGAAGTCCAGAGACATTTTTCAAACGCAGGGTGTATTGAATTCGTTGAGAGGTTGCAAATCGGTTGCCACCAGTCTATAGTAGAATCTTTTGCCAAGACTTTCGATGGGAACAAAGCTCGTGTTGGGTCTATGGAAATTGTGGTAGATGAAGCTGCCATTGCTGCAGCAACAAGCCTACCAAGAACTGGTCAGAGATGGTTTAAAACCACTGCTCCCAAAAATTTGGATTTCAGAGCTTATTTGAAAGAGGGGTATAGGCACAAGGCATGGAAAAAAGGTATGTTGGTTTCCTATCTAGAAGAAGAATGGCAGGAGATGTTCAAAGGCATCCAACTGTACATTACCTCCGAGGGCAGGTATGACAAACTTATGATGTATCACATCAAACTCCTGGACCATTTCATAGGCAAGATTCCCCTTAATTTACCTTTTTTCCTACATAGAAGTTTGACTAAGGTTTGCAAGAAGATTAGGGCTCAACCCTTGAGCATAAAAAGTACTCTATGCCACTTCGGCCTCATAAAATTAATCATCCTGGAGGAATTGAAACAACAGGGAAGGAGATGGGATCATTTTCTATTCTGGGAGGGTTTTGAAACACAGACCCAGCCTGCAGATGAACCAGGGAAAGGTTCAAAGAAACAATCTTCTCCTCAAAGTAGTTCAAGAAAAAGAAGGACCCTGCCAGGACCTCCAGAAGACAGAATTTCTGGAGTGAAGCCCCGCAGGTCGAAGAAAAGGTTAAACTTTGAGCAGACCATAGAGAAAACCACAGAGCATCCTACAGAGTAGAGTACAGGGAAGAATATAATAAAATTTCCCTATTCAGACTCAAAATCAGAGCAACAAGATCAATGCTCTGTCACCGAGAATCCTGAGCAGTCAACTGAGTGTGCACAAAACTATGAGACCTTCACCCAAACAGAGGAAGGAGAAACATCAAAAAGCTCCAATTCAAAGAGGTCTCATAAAATCAAGCATCTAAAAGAGGTAATTGCCTAGCAAGAGGTTTTGGAACGGGTTATCAAAGGAAGGTATAAGAAGTTGTCTGAGAACTTCGAAAAAACCAATGCTGCATTTGAGAGATTGGCTAGGGAAAGTGTTAAAGAGAAGAAAAGAAAGAAAAAACTCACCAAAGATTACAATAGCTTGTGGTGGCTTGCAAAACTCCTTAAAAGGAAAATAAGAAGGTTAAAACAAAAACAAAGGCAAAAATCTCATCCAGATCTGAAGGTACTCGCTCAAGTTGCCGTTAATATGCAAGGTGAGAAATCGGAGACACATTGAGTTTTGATGAAATCAAAATTTTGGAGGTGAAAACTCGTTTTGAGCGCAATCGGGGCTTTCACCAGCGCAAAGCGATATTTTATGACCCGTTAGTTGTGGAAAGTGGCGACTTTCAACAGCTAACCCACGAAAAATTAAACGAGTTAGTTGTGGAAAGTGGCGACTTTCAACAGCTAACCCACGAAAAATTAAACGAGTTAGCTGTTGAAAGATGGAAAAGTATTTTTTGAAGCCAAAGACAGAACAATCCATTCCAAACAGGTTTTGAAGGAGTTCCAACATATCAATGGACCATCAGAGAACATGCAAAGGACTTAGCATTAGAGGTTTGAGAAAATTTGGCAACCACAAGCAAAACAACTTCCTCAAAAATCGATCATGAACGTTGGAGAATTCCAACTGTCAAGACAGGTGTCCTGCCATGTTTTATTACATTGCAGATCCCAGGAGATGAAGGATGCAGATGGCGAGTTTTGGAGATTGAAGACAGTTCGAGTTCTAAGTTTAGTTGTTAAGACTTTATTTTCAAGTTGTTGAATTAGATTTGAATTGCTTTATTTAAATACAGATCCATGTTTTTAGGATCTATAAAACTGTTTGTAAGAGGCTATAAATGCCTATTTTTTATATGAAACAAGGGTTCAAACTGGGAGATATTTCATGCCATTGTATAGACTCTTTTTGCAGAAATAAAGTGGAGTTTCCTTTCGTTTGCAATACCAGAATTGTTCATCTTTCATTCTATGTACTTTGATATCAGTTTATTTTAGTTCATAAAGACTGTTACCTCTTTGTTGAACTCATAGGATTGAAATTAAAGGATTCCTTGTTGTCTTGTATTAGGCCCTACTTTCACTTGTATTGGCAAATCAAGAATAGTATTCTCCTTCCTCTATTTCAATTATTTGATCTGGTTATTGTTTACTGAAAGCACTGTATCTTTAGATGTGTGAGGAATTGTTTCTTATACAAATCATTGAAGACCCCATTGTCCCAAACACATAAAAAGCATTATTTCTATGTTACCAATCATCCTTAGCCTACAACCCTAAGGAGTTTCTTGGAGTGATAACAGATTCATACAATGAAGAATGGGGTAATGGATACTGTTTTAATTTTTGCAAAACAATAAGGGTCATGGAAGACTTGAATTGGTTAAGGGATCATTTTTAAAAACCAATAATCATCATTCTCATAAAATAGTTTGTGATTAATGAAACATCATTGCAATTTTTACATGAAATATGCAATAAAATGTAATCATGCCATTAATTATTTAGTGCAACTTCATCTTTGCAAGCTTTCACATTGAGTTTGGGCCATGGTGAAGGTTGAAACAAGATAATTTCATTGCATAACATTTTGTTGGCCCATTCTTTTCCTCTCAATTTGAAGAACTTAAAACATAGTCACATGAAATACTGATTTCAAAGCATTGGATCTGTCATATGTTTCTTTGGTCTGGATTCTTGATGCTTTCCATGTTTATAACTAAAACTTCAATCCTCAATTTCGTTACAAATCATTTATTTCATTCCTTTGATTTTGGTGGTTTCACTCCATGAGTGAAATCTGTGGTGAGAATTTTAGGGATGTGATCTTAAATACTTACTCATCCACGTCATCCTTTGGTCCAATAAACTCTTGTATTCTGCTCCTTAAAATATTAATCTTGATGCCCTATACTTTATCCTACAAATCCAAAAGCTTAAATGTTTAACCAAAGAAAGTGGAATCAAACAGTTCTTTCTTTTGCATAATTCTTTTCCCACTTTCTTTAGATCTTTAGTATTTATAATGAAAAAATAGATTTAAATTCCATTCTTCCTCCATTTTCATTAACAAATCTACAATAATAATTTAAACCATCAAATGCAAGGAGTAATAAAAGGAAATGGCCATGAAATGAAGTAGGTGCACTAAAAACTATCAAACCATTTTGAGAGTACAAGTTTTTGGTTCATGCACTGAAATCTAAGTACAAATTCAACATAGTAGGTGGGTTATTCAAGATATTTTTCCCTGTTTACTCAGCTTTCAAAAACGAGTGCTTAAAGTCCCAATGCAAGCAAGTTTCTTCTCGCATAATTATTTTCCCATCCTTTCTTCAGATCTATAGTGTTTAAAATGCAAGGATGAATTGTGATTTCCTTCTTCCATTTCACTTACAAATGTGCAATAAGGAATTAAACCATCAAATGAAAAGAGAAAAAAGAAAAATGAATGGAAGTGAAGCGAAGCAATGGATCCAACACAAGCTTATCCATCATCTCATTCTAGAAATAAACAAATTGAGATTTGAAAATTTAATGCAAAACCAAATTGACATTAAGAATCCTCAAGAAGTTCTCCTCATTCACATTTCAAAAAAGAATGTTTCAAACTCCAAGAACTATTTGAAGCTTCTCTTGCTCTAGCTTGTGGATTTTAACTCTTTCTTTCACCTTTGACAATAACCAAGGGTTCACTACACATTGGAACTTGTTTTTTTAATGGTTTTCAATAATTCGACAATCGATTCTTAGAAAATCGGTTTCTTAGAATGCAAGAGTTGCTACGGGCTTCATACAACAATTTGTTTTGCCCCCATCGTTGAAATTTTTTGTTGAGATGGTTCTTACTAATTTTCATGTATTAACATATAAACTGCCATGCAAACATCAATATGCTACTTCAACGAGATAAAAATTGATTTCTCGTTGTATGATTTTCCTCACAACTCTTGATCCAAAATGAATTTGAACCAAGTAATGGGTGTAAGACTCAGTACCACTAAGAGCCAACTAAACAATTTATGAAGGTTAGCTGAATTATGTAAAAGACAATGTGAATGTAAAGATGAATGAGACAAAAAAGAATAAAGAGAGAAGAAAATAGAGAATTAAATGAAATAAGAAAAATGAACATGAGAGAAGGTTGAGGAATAGGAAGTGAAGCGCCATGGCTATTGCCCTGCCCCTTACCCCCATGTCTCTCTATTTATCTCATGAATTTAAATCTCAATGTGTCTTTTTTCTAGGAGAGGAAGATGCATAGAGAGACATGAAAGAAATGTAACTAGAAATTGCTAGAAGGAATAATTGAGCCCCCATTTGAAGCTAGTTTTCTCGTTTGGGTTTCTAGGATAAAATTTGCAGTTCATTATGATTGATTGTTGTGTTTGATGTTGTTCTTATTCATGTTAAATTTTAATTACTTCATAGTTATGTTGTGGTGTGAGATATCATTCTCTGTGTCCAAATGAAGAATCCCAATAGCTTCAGAACATGGGGGCTTCACCTTATTAATTGATATCTTATCACATTCATTCATAAAAGGAGGTTTAAAATTGTAAAAAATAAAGTCCATATATTGTNGTAAAAAAGGATATTTAGTAAAACAATTTTTTTTATTATTATTATTGGAAAGATGTATTGGGAGGGGGCGTTCAACCAAAGGATTTTTGGAGGATTTTATCAATATCTAGTGAAATTAGGGGTATTCTTTAATATCCCATGAATTCATGTGTTATGTCATAGGTTCACTGAATGAATAACCCGTTCTTCAGAATGTCCACCATCCAATTCCCTTCAAAGTCTAAGATTGATGGTTGTTAAAATTTGTCTATTGCAAATATGTAGGAAGTTGATAAATTCCTTTTTTATGGTTGTTGACGAATTTAATCTCTCCTACAGGTTGTCAACACTATATTTGAGACAAGATTCATTGTTTGGGTGACTCTATACACAGTTGAGACATGTTCTCACTTACCTAGGATGTTTTCCACTTTCTTGGGATGTTTTCCCACTTGCTTGGCTCGTTTCCCACTTGCCTAGATGGATTCACATCTCTCCTTGGGAAATTCTACATTGTTTCTCAAATCGATTCCTTTGTTGGTCAATTTCACTACTTTGTTGAGAGGAATTTGGCAGATACCTGTAAGAGATTATTTTTCACATATTAGTGTCATTTTCAAACCTTTATATGTATAACAATGCACACACAGATTCTTTATAAAATAGAAAGAAAACAGTAACGTTGACGCATAGTAATTAGAAATTTACCCTGGAAACCCTTAATTGGGAAAACCAACAAAAATGTTTAGAGTCGCACATCTAACTCTCATTATATTAACTTCACCATATATATATATATATATGATTATGTGTCATCCAAAAACTTAATCCATTGACCTGGATTAGATTACAACCTTAATTCCTTAACTGGACTTAGAAAACCATGTGCCTGAAAACGTTGTGCTAAAACCACCCAAAATAGACAAAAAAAAATGCCTCCCTTGCAACCCCCCCTCGGACAGGGTTAGATACCACCCCTCTTGTGACCGATTTGCTACACCCAACACATATGCATCACATGTTGGGATAACTATGTAAAGAAAATAACACATGCCCAACATTCTCCCACTTCTTGTTTCTTTGCATATAGGGGGGTTGAGGATTACATGATCGACAATTCAGGGAAGCAATGCCCATTTCTTCTCTACACCAAGAGAACTTCTCAGTTTTTACATACTTTTTCAATGAATCTACAATATTATTAAAAGTGTCCACTTTCAACAACAACACCTTCTTGTCTTCAACCATGTCTCTCACAAAGTGTTATTGAACATCAATGTGTTTTTTTTTTAAATGATAAGCCAGGGTCTTTGCTAGAAATATTTCACTCTAGCTATCACAAATATAACCTTTCAACTTGTTATACAAACCCAATACTTGAACATAAGCTTTGTAAACATACAACTTCCTTACACGCATGAGTAGCTACCATGTATTCAACTTCTCTAGTTGAGAGTGACACTACATATTGTCTCTTTCTCATCCATCTGAGTGCTCCTCCAAATAGGTTAAACACATAACCGCTTATATATCTTCTACGATCTATATCTCCATCATATTCTACATCAACAAATCCATATATGTCCAACACTTTGTCTACACCAGGTCTTCTTTGGTAGCAAATTCCATAATCTATAGTGCCATACAAATGCCTGAAAAGCCCTCTTTGCAGCTGTCCAAATGCTCCTTCCTCAGTTTTTACATATACTTGCTCAAAACTCCCACTAAATGTGCAATGTATAGTCTAGTACAGATCATTGCATACACCAATTTGCCAACAACACTAGGATAAGGAAAAAAATACATGTCTTGTTCCTCTTCATGTGTCTTGGGACACTGATCTGTAAATTTATGCCTATAGGAATAAGGACCTTGAACGGTTTACATTCCTGCATATTAAACCTATGTAATATTGTCGCAACATATTTCCTTTGATTCAACCCAAGTTTCATGTTTGCTCAATCTCTTTTAATTTCCATGCCCAAAATAAAATTTGCAGCACCAAGATATTTCATATCAAATTTAGAAGACAAATGAGTTTTTATCCCCTTAATGATTTCCTTGTTGTTTCCAATCAACAACATATCATCAACATACATAACCACCTAAATAAAATGATCACCAACTAATTTAAAATACACAATGTTCCACTTTTATCTATGTGGTTACAACCATTTGTTAGTATTTAGAAAGTCAACAATATCTCCAAAAATATCTAAGATATTTGATAACAAATACTATCTAAGTCTTCAATATTCTTTTCTGTCCAAGGTACTTGAATGATCATCCCAAATCCTCATCAAATATTCAATGGTTGAAGAAGAAATTTGAATTTGGAGCTAGGTGGTATAACAAGTATTGTTACAAACTCCAAATGTGCCCGTAATCATCACAAAACTCATCCAACTTTCAAGGATAAGTGAAAACATGTTATTTTCCTAAGATTTAATAATACACTCACTTAAAATACTAAAACAAATGCATTGGAAAATATGGAGCCTAATCCCACATATAAACATTGAAATGGTATTAATACAAGGTTACAAACAAGTGGAAAATGATTAAAAGTCAAGGAAAAGGTTGGTAAAAAAATGGCATTTTGGTGACCTAACACTTTATTCATTCCGGACCAATAATATTGGATTTCCAACATATGGCACATTGTGCATTTCTTTTAAAACTAAATTCCTCAAATCCTGAAAAATTAGGTACACATTTTTTTTTTTGTACAAGAGGATTTCATCCTCTTCCACCTTGTAATATTTAAATTTCTATTTTACATTACTCTATTGTAAACTTTATTTAATTTGTACATAGTGTTGCTCTGCTATTACATCTTCTAAAATCCTATCTTTTAACTCTGAATTGTACATGCTAATGACTAGAGCATGCATTTCATGCACTCTTCTAATGAGTCCATCAACCAATCTATTCTCCTTTCCCTTAATGTTTGATGTCAAATTCATATTCGTTGAGAAATTCCATCCATCTAGTTTGTCTGACATTCAATGTTGGTTGTCCAAACAAATATTTCAGACCACTATGGTTTTTTCTCGGCTAAAATTTCTTGCCCATGAGATAATGCCTCCACATTTTTAAGGCATGAACTATTTATACCAATTCCAAGTCATGGGTAGCATAATTTGTTTCATGCTCTTTAAGTTTCCTCTATCATAACATATGACATGCCCATTTTGGGTAAGGACTCCACCAAGCCCTTCTTTACATGTGTTGGTGCAGACAACAAAATCCTCATTTGGATATGCAATCTTTAAGATAGCTGCATTGGTCAATAAATCTTTCAAGTGCTAGAAACTCCCTTCACACTTGGTATTTCATTCAATTTTTTTTTCCTTTGCAAACAAGTGATCGAGAGTACAACCTTGGAGAAACCTGCAATCAATATCATGTAGTAACCAAGGAGACCCATAAATGCTCTAACTTCTTAAATATTATTTGGTGATGGCCAACTTTTGATTGCTTCAATCTTTTTGGGATCCACTGTTATGCCATCCTCTGAGACAATATGGCCCAATTAATGGATTTAATTTTGATAAAAAGTTCACTTGTTCAACTTGGCATACAATTGGTGTTCTCCCAACACTTGTAGCACCATCCTTAAATGTTTCTCATGCTCCTCTTTTATCTTGAAGTAGATAAGATTAACATCCAAGAAGACAATGACAAATTTGCCCAGGTAATCTCTGAACACTCCATTCATTAAGCACATAAAATTAGTTGGTGAATTTGTCAACCCAAATGGCACCACTACAAACTCATAACGAAGATACCTTGTTCGAAACATTTTTTTGTTAGTATCTTCTTCTCATATTCTTACTTGATGATAACCAGATCTCAAATCAATCTTGGAAAATATCTTTTCTTCCTTCAACTAATTAAAAAGATCATTAATCCTTGGAAAATGATACTCATTCTTTATTGTAACCTTATTCACTTGTCTAAATTCAATACATAATATCGAAATTCGATCCCTTTTCTTCACAAAAATAATCAGGGAACCCTAAGGTGAAACACTTAGATGTATGTACACCTTCTTCAACAA
The DNA here is from genome assembly GCA_009831015.1 of Picea engelmannii. Classification (NCBI taxonomy): domain Eukaryota; kingdom Viridiplantae; phylum Streptophyta; class Pinopsida; order Pinales; family Pinaceae; genus Picea; species Picea engelmannii. The sequence continues at coordinate 898,011 of ML778686.1, read as the reverse complement.
CTCTTATAGATGCATCTACAACTATTTTAGTTCTAGTGTGCTCATTTTGTAGGGGGTATTAGACATTGGGGAAGCTCCAGGAATCAAATCAATAGATAAGTCAATGTCTCTCTTTGGTGGTAATCTTGGAAATTCCCTAAAAACATCTTCATATTCATTCAAAACTAGGCATTCTTCAAGATTTGGCACTTCATCCTTGGTTGGTTCTTCCATATGTGTTGCATATATTTGGCACACTTTTATAAAACTTATTTTCAGTTGCAATGCTGAAATCTCTTTGATAGATATATGCCTTGGAATACCTTGAACTATCCTTGAATTTCCTTCCTTATCAAGACATGTGAAATCCTTGTTGTAGCAATCTAGGACAACATGATGTTTTGTGAGCCAGTCCATGCTAATCAAGAAATCATATGAATCAAATGGTATGTATTCAAATATGCCTTAGTGCTGAATCCATTAATGTTCATAGGGAAATCTTTAATAAGCTCATTAATTATTCTCTTGGTTCTAGTGGCTAGATGAACAAACCAATACTTTTCATGGTTACATCTCTTCAATTTAAATCTTTCAACCACATCCATGAATGAAATCCTTTGCATTCTGGAAAAAAATGTATTTATCAAAGCCATGCATTGTCATTTAGCAAAAGAGATATGGGACAACTTACAACAAATATATGAAGGAGATAACAAGGTCAAGGAGTAAAAGTTACAAACCCATAGAGGAAAGTTTTAGACCATTAAGATGAACGAAGAGGAAAGTATTGCAACATATCTTCTTCGTGTGGATGATATTTTCAACTCTATCAGAGGATTGGGTGAAGAGATTAAAGAAACTATCATTGTGAAAAAAGTTCTTATCACTTCCCTCAATATTTAATCCCAAGATATCCGCCATTGAATAATTAAAGGACCTAGACAAGTTGACAATGGATGAGCTACATAGAATACTCACTGTATATGAAATGGGGACAGAACAAGATAAGCCAACAAAGCTATCAAGGAAAGAAGCAGCCTTCAAGGCATCAAAGAAGATAAATAAATAATAATACAAGATGAGTGATAGCTAAGATAATGAATCAGACATGGAGGAAGCTAACTTTGTCTAAAATCTCAAGAGGGGGACAAACAAATACAAAGGTAATCTTCCCTTCAAATGATTTAATTGTGGAGAAGTAGGAAACTTTGCTAGTAAATGTCTTTATGTAAATAATGGAAATAGAAATGTAAAAGAAGATTCCAGTCTCAAAAGGTACAAGAAGGGTAAGACTAAAAAGAAGAGAAATTTCTACAAACAAAAGATGAATCTATATACCAATGAAGACAACATCTCGTCGAATGGTAGTGATAGTGAAACAGAAGAAATTATCTTTGTGGGCGTACAAACAAAGACTGATTTCCTAGAAAGTGGAAATGCATACCTAACAGAAGAAGAAAGATTTGAAATGGATGCAAAAGTAAATATTGAATAAGAGCTCGTATCTACTCTAAATGAAATAGAGAAACTAAGAAACAAGAAAGGTTTATTGAAGGAGCAACTAAAGAAGTGCAGAAAATAAGTGTTTGGTTTAAAAGAAAGCTTTGATGAAACTGAAAATATCATCTTCAATTTAGAAACACAAGTAAAAGAGGAAAAGAAGATTGCAGATGTCTTAAGATCCCATCTAAATGAAAAATAAGATAGGTGCAATAGTCTAGAATATGAAATTGTCTATCTACGAAAGGAATTTGAAAAATCGCATACCAACACCAAATTATAAAAGAGCTCTACAATCCTGAATGAAATCCTAAGTCGTCAAAGGTCACCATTTGACAGGATTGGTCTTGGGTACAATGAAAAGAAGGAGGTTGTCAATGAAGAAGCCTCAACCTCTTTAAAACAGTCAAGTGAAGAAAGCACCAAGAGTTATGCAGATATAATTAAGAATTCCATCAAGGTTGAAGACAACAGAAAGGAAGACTAGCATGTTCCACAGAAGACAAATCTTCCTCACAAGGACAAAATCAGGAAGACTCTACCATCAATATAGAATCACACAATTAGGTAACAAAATTATTGCAATGGTTTTGGTCATAAAGAAATAGATTGCAGAAAAAATATAAGAAACATTTATATGAGGAACAACAACACAGATACACATGGATTCTCAAGGAGAAATTACAACTCAGTCTCCCCTTTGTTTAACTATAACATCATATGTTATAATTGCAACAATTTTTGGCATATAGAAACTTTTTGCAGAAGTGATTTTAGAAACGATTAGGAAGAGGAAGCACTGACAATCATGGAAAGAAATTAGAAACAAAGGGAACAAAAGAAAGAAAAATCCATGTTCGTTCAAGTTGCACTTCCTGCATAAAAGAATGAGGATAAGTGGGCCATTGACATTGGGTACTCTAGTCAAATGACAGGAGATAGAACAAATTTTATCACCCTGAAGAAGAATTAAGGAAGTGTTACCGTTGGAGACAATGGCAGGTCAAACATAGTTGGAAAATACACTCTTAGTCTTGACAATGGAAGAGCTAAAGTTGAAAAGGTTTTGTGTGTTGAAAACTTGAAACACAATCTTCTTAGTGTAAGCTATATGCGTGACCAAGGACACACTCTTAATTTTTGTTCCCCAGAATGTGAGAACAGAAAAGAAAATTAAGGCAAGTTGGTTGCAAAAGAGATCATGACCCCAAATAATGTGTACATTCTTGATGAAATTAATGGAGAAAAAATCTTCATGGGGAAGATAGATGAAAGTTGGTTGTGGCATAAAAGAATGGGTCACATGAACTTTGACAACTTGGTAAAAATCAATACCAAACAAGCAGTAATAGATATGCCAAAGATCACAAAGCTCTCAAGCATTGTTTGCAAGCAGTGGCAACATGGAAATATTGTCAATATTGTGTGACAATACTAGTGTAATAAATAACTCCAAGAATCATGTCATGCATTCGAAGATAAAGAACATTCCAATCAATCATCATCTCTTAAGAGAGAAATTCACATAACAAAATGCCAAGATGGAATATATCAGGACAAAGGAACAAGTTGTTGATATTTTTGCAAATCCTCTTCGTAGAGAAGCATATGAGTATCTTAGACAAAAGTTGGGGGTGGTCCCCATTCCACCCACTCACTGAAGCTCTACAAAGAGGAGCACCGACTCATGGGGAGCTGTAGAAAGGGAATATGTGTGTTGATCATAGAGAATATAATAAAGAGTACAATATAAGGGGGAGAGAATCCCTTTGCCATTGATGTCAAAGGGGGAGAGTACAAAGAAAGGGGGATATTTGTAGGAAGAAAGAATTGCGGGAAACAGAGGAGTACCAAAAAAACTAAGTGTTGCCGGAAATGATAAAGGGGGAGTTTTTTGGAAATTTTGTTGTCATTGATGTCAAAGGATGTCATTGATATCACAGGTAGGGGGAGATTGAGTGTATTCACTGAATGACTCTCCAAAATAAGAGAATGTGTTATGTACATTGATAATATTTTGTGAGGATATGAAGTTCTGTATAAATACAGGATGATTGTGAACAATCAACCCCAAAGAACTTGGGTTGTGCAGGTATGGTGAACAGGGATGATTTTAAGGATGGAAATTTATTTTAAAATGTAGAAACCTTGGCGAATCTTACTAATCCTTCATATGTCAACTATAAATGTTTGGCGATATTTTTGTAAAAATATTCAAATTTCTAAGTATTTTATATAGTTT
>ML778686.1:852472-877653 GCA_009831015.1 Picea engelmannii | reverse complement strand
TTCAAGCACCCACTTGAACCTTTGAGGACACCAGTCCTCCCTAGCTCCACCCAACCACCCTGAAATATAAATCTTTGCTACTGAAACTTATTACAGTGATATGATTTTCAACAATGGCTTACCAGACTCATCACTGTTCTGCTACATTTCGTTGCTCTATCTGCCTCATTTCCTTTCTGCACACATCACTTGCGTTGTCTGTTCTTCCACTTTTTATGCTCTGTGCACCATGTCCATTCACTGCACAGTTACTCTTCTGTGCTATTCAGCTACTGCACTCTCCTCCTTCTTCACACATGAATCGCCTTCACCAACAACAACCACAACAAACTCCAATAGCGACAACAACCCTTCTCTTCTCTGTACTGTGTATATATAGCTTCTATGCATCTTGTGCATGCAATATTCACCATTCCTCTGCATGCTCATACCGCGCCAATCTCCTCCATCTCTCGAGTGCTCTGCGTGATCATCATCATAACTCTTCAGCTTCTCTGGCCATTTTCCCATGCGTTCAGCATCACTGGATGTTATGTTGAGATTCCTTAGCCTCTCTGGTAGTTGAGATTCTTTGTCTTCTCTGTGACAGTAGAGCTCACCTTCTCTGTTTTAGTTACAGGCTTCCACGCTCATCCATCTGTCAATCCCTTCTAAGAATAGTCTTCCTTCACTTGGACGAAGCTTGGAGACTCTTCATCTCCTTTGGCGATCACACAGGGGTCTCTTCGAATTCTCTAGCAGACGCCATCAATGGTTTCTGGTAGTTTCACTGTGTCATGCATCAGTAGCCCTCCGATCAACACTTGATCTGACGGTTCAGATTACATCACGATTTCACATATCGCGATATCGGGATTCCTGATGTCAATAATCTTTGACATGTCCAACTCTCGATCCCTGAAACTTCGACAAGGACTGGAATCAATGGTCCAGATTCAACCTTAATCTGATGGCTCAGATTACATCGTGATTTCACATATCGCGATATCGGGATTATCGTGATATCGGGATTCCTGATGTCAATATTCTTTGACATGTCCAACTCTCGATTCCCCGAAACTTCGACAAGGACTGGAATCAACGGTCCAGATTCAACCTTAATCTGACGGCTTAGATTACATCATGATTTCACATATCGTGATATCGGTATTCCTGATGTCAATATTCTTTGACATGTCCAACTCTCGATCCCTGAAACTCCGACAACGACTAGAATCAATGGTCCAGATTTGATCTTGATTCAAAGGCTGCGATTTAAGTTGCGATTTTGCATATCGCGAAATCGGGATTCCTGTTGCATTGTTTCTTTGACATTTCCAACACGTGATCCTCAAAACTCTGAAGTGGTGTCCATCTGCTGACGTCACATGTGGATTGACACGTGTTGAATACTGCCACGTGTCACTCTGACTCATGACTTATATGTGCCTGAAATGTTGAATCAGTTTGACACTTGTCATTACCTGGTTGTGCCACGTGTTCCTAGATGACGTGGTCTGTTGACGTGAGTCAGGTCGACGGTCTAGATCACATCTTGATCTGAGGGTTCAGATTCAGTCAGGATTTCACACATCGTGATTTCGGGATTCTTGATGTCAATATTCTTTGACATCTCCAACACTCGATCCTCGAAACCCCGAAATGGTCTTGGATCAACGATCCACATAACCCCTTGAGATGGACGGTCCTCATGCTTTCAGGATTTGTGAGCCCTCTACTCCTTGCAATTTTAAAGATCGTGCAGGTTTTCCTCGATCCAACGGTGTTCGAACCCTGCGCTCAGATCTGACGCATGAGATCTATCCTCCTCTTCAGTGCGCTCTTCTTGTCTTTATTCAGATCTGATGGCCCTCATGCTATCGGGATTTGTGAGCCCTATACTCCTTGCACTTTAAAGAACATGCAGGTTCTCCTCGATCCAATGGTGGTCGGACCCTGAGCTCGGATCTAACGCCCGAGATTTATCCTCCATATCTGCGCGCTCCTCTTATCTACATTGAGATCTGACGGTCATCAGGAATTCGGGATGGGATCCAATGATCACCGACGCTTCTCCTCCAAGATTACACATCCTTCTTACTTGGAAGAATTTCTAAGTGTCAAAGGCCTCAACCTTTGATCCGCCTATGATCCTAAGTATGCTATCTCCCTTGAGCTTAAGTCATGAGTTAACCTCATCCCTGGTGCACACCTACGCACTGCATAGACTCTGCGCTAATTCCTCCTGAGCTTACGTTGTTCCTGTTTTTCATCGATGCACACTCTGATCTTGCCATCTTCACTGTTGTACTTGCCATCAATGACAACCATACACTACCTGTTAAACATTTGCCAACACCATCTTCATGTGCCCACCAATATATGTGCTCTCTTTCTAGGGTAATTCACTCCTTTTGCTTCTTGCATCCAATCTATTATAGGTTTTAAGGACATTGTTGGTGTTATGGATGGAAATGGTTATTTTATTATCTTAATAGAGCCAACTACCTTGTGTTGGTTGAGCAAATGAAAAACTTTTTTCTTTTTTCTTTTTTTTAACCATAACTGGGAAATTTTATATTAAGTAAAAACCACAACAAAGCTCATGCAATATTAAACCAAAAGTCTGCTTCAAAACTTTTAAAGAAAAAATCTAAAAAAGAGTTATCTACTAGCATATAGTTGTATGCATCTAGTTCCATGATAAATACATCCCACTATTTCTTAGTGGTGTAGATTCTACAAAATAAACCTAAATACCTAATTACTTTGTAAAACATAAGACTTAATAAAATGCATGATGACAAGCTAATTATTCTAGTGTTGCTTTAGCTGAGTCCAAGTCCAATTTGACAATTTCCACATTCTTTGGAAGTTGGTGTGATGTTTCTTCTTCCCTTATTCCCCCACAGTTCGAATTGGTAAACTACACTTGATTGGATGTTCCAGACTACTCACCCTTAGTCAAATTTATGACTATGTTTTGAAGAATGTTTCATTATTCCTCCAGAACTGCAATATACACTTATGTGGAACCAAAGTGCCCATAATTGTTTTGATTTTGGTGGTGACCTATTGGTTTTTCTCATGATTTTTTGTTGTAGTTGAAATGATTGAGATTTTGTTACCTTGAATAGCATCTTTGTGGCTTCCCAATGCATGCCATATCTCCTACAACTCCTTGTAATCCATCTGAGAACTATAATATTCTAAGGTCAAATACAAACTTAAATTCCCAATGCTACCTATAGTATCTGTCCTTTGCTTCTCTATTAGATCCCTTGAATCTTGTAACATGTTCTAGCTTAACTTAGGATGGTCTAGAAAAACACCACATAAGAGACTCTTTTATAAACAAATAGAGGATTCAATAAGAAGTCTAAAGGTGAATTATTAGGAACTAAAGACAAAGGATACCAAATAAAAATGAACCACCAAGAATTGAAAAGGAAAAATAGTAATTTCTTCAACACCCAGAGGGATCTTAAACAATCTTGACTGGAGCCAAAATCATAAGAGCACTCACCCAAAAGAAAAAACAATATCGCAAAGAGAAATCTATTTCATACAAAGACAAAATAGCTCTCCCTGAATGAGAGACCAAAGAAATGACAATATCCCCTATGCTAAAACTTGATACAATCCCAATAAATACAATTCTTTCATAGAAAACGAAAGGCAAAGGTGGATCTTACGCATGTTACAAAAGAGAATCAGAACCACACATGTAGGCCAAACCAAAATACCAATACTCACTAAACAAAATATTGAAATTGTAGGCCAATCCACACAAGAAATCCAAACCACATAGCCATAATCCCATAATGTTGAGGAGAATTGCCTCTCATGGATCAAAATTCATGTGGATCTAGGTGCTTAGGCTTGCGAGGATATGGGAAGAATCTCTTCTCATAACCATATGATGAGCTTTCCTTATGATATGCCATGTGCCACCTTAAATTCTTGATATGTCCCATGTTCCCCATTAAAATGTCAAGTGATAAGTTGGTTGTATACCTTTCCATTGATAACAATGTCCCCCATTTTTAGAGAAGTGGCTTGAGTAGCATCACCATCCACTAAAGAGTTATTCTCCCTTAGAACATGATAAAAATTAACACAAGAGAATTTTTTGGATTCTTGCTTTGCTTGCTCTATCACTGATGCCAAAAGAGTTTCAACTATTATGGTGTTCAATACCATATTGCTTATAACATTCTTTGAGTCCCCCAACACAATTATATTCTAAATGCGAGATTTGATAGAGATCTTCAGGCCTTGCAGTAATGCATAGGATTTAGCCTTTTTATTGGTGATATATTGAGACTCTGAGCAAATGAAGCTTCCATTGTTCTTTTGGGGTTTATAATAACTTCTCTCGCACCTGCCACCCCAAATGAAAACCCTTTTTCTTAACAAAGGCTTATAGATTTATTTTAGGGGTGGCAAGTGCAGGGGGGATAATTCAAGATCCCAGAGGAATTGAAGTAGTAAATTACACATGGGGCCTAGGGAACATGTCAAATAACTTGGCCAAATTCTATGCATTATGGTGTGGTCCTAGCATGGCTAAGGAGTAAGGAATATAAAAAATGTTGGTGTTAGGAGACTCGTTGTTGGTTATACAAGAAACAAATGAGTAGGTTTTCCCATTTGGAAACAAATTCAATGCAATTCTAAGAAGCATCAAACACCTTTTCCAATCCTTTAACGAAATTCAATTTTTCCACATCAAGAATGAGCTTAATGTAGAAGTTGAATTTTGGGAAAACAAATCTAGGAATATCCACCAAATTTCTCTATTTAAAAGTAGGGTCCCTTGCTCTTTTCAAATTCCATAAGCGTTATGGCATGGAGCACAAAATATTTTTTGGTTACCCAAGTTCAAGTTTTAAAAATAGGGTTGTCCTTTCCCTTGGTAGTATGCATTCAATCATTGGCTCGAGATTCTAGTCACAATAAGTTCAAAGTACCATTTGGCGGGCTAGTAGGGATAGTAGGCAGGTGGTCATCTCTACTCCCACACTATATCCATCACCTCAAGCACTATAGTATTAAATTTACCTTCTTGGGAAGTTGGAAGGCATATGGGATAATGGTACACATAGTAATGTTGGTATATTTTGTAGTGAGTAAGGAGGGAATTCAGAGGAAGAGTTGGACTATAATCATAAGGGAAGATATGATAAGTAGGGAGGTGCAGTTGGAGGCCAGTTGGAGGACTAGTTCAAAGCTTAGTGTTGGAACGATCAAGGAGATAATTTTGGGGGCACCTTTCCTAGTGGGAAATGTGTCAATGTGGGTAATATTTGTACGTTTGTCTAGGCATGTCTTGGGGTCAATTTTAGATCTATTTTCATTATCCTTATTGAGAAATTTAATGGTGAGGAAACCAATTGTTTATTCTTCTTCTTTTTCATATTAATTTACCAAGACGCCATCCCTCAATGCCACTTTATGGAGATAGTTGTGAAAAAGGTTTGGTGCTTAAGGTCTTTACTCCATTTTAGCATAATGGATAGTCTCGAACTCAAAGAAATTTGAATGGTCCCGAGGAGACATGAGGAAATTATTCAAGCCAATAGTCGAGTCATAGTACTAATTTTTGCAAAGTTGGGAGAAATGGAGCAGGCAATAAACACACATAACACCAATTTCATGGCCCTTATCCACCTATAGAAAAGAATAGTTGACACATTGGAAGTGGAATGTGGTAGATTGTGTGCAATGGTATCATTAGTGCACTTAGATTCACTTTCTTTGGATTCCAACAATCTGGGATTTGGACTAAAAGGAATCAGGGAGGACAAAATTTTCAACCAAAATAAGGACCCAATGGACATTGAGGAACCAAATACTCCTCATTCAAATGAGGGAGAAGAAGAATAGGGTGGTATTCAAACTTAACTCCATGAATTATTTTCAAATCTGTATGTATTTTGGGTCAGCATATCAGAGTAGCTACTAGTGGAATCACCTAGAAGATTGATATAGAATCTAAGTTTTTAAATAACATATTATGTATATAAAATAGGACCATGAAAATGTTTATTTTTGGAAAAAAAAATTGATTTATATTTGAGTTTCATCCTTGGCGTAGCTCCCGTTAAAATATATAAAAAATACTCTTTCTATTTTGGTTTAAAAAAAAAGGCTTATGGGTGTATTTGGAGAAACCACTTTCAATTGAAGGTGATGGAAATTATGATCTAGTATGTTTGAAGGAGGATGACGCCTTAGGGTTGATCACTTTTTGTGTGGAACCAGATCTTGTTCATCACACCAAGGGTAAAATGATTGTGAAGAAGATTTGGGATGTTTTCCATAGTTTATTTGTTGTAGTGAACATTATTTTAAGTCAATCAAAATGAAACTCATCTCTCCAACATCAAAATGTCATATTTCTTTACCATCGAGGAGTATATTTCCAGGTTCAAGAACTTGAAGACTTACATAGTTACATTTTATGGCCAAGGTAAACATGATTCTAAATATATCGGTATCATCCTTAATAACATTTCTCCTGTATTAAAAAATTGTTCTATATTCATTTACAACATTCATCTTTTCCTCGAGGCACCCACATTTCCCACTTTAGAGGAAGTGTTCTAACCATATCTAGCATGAAGTCACCTTGAGGAATTTGGGAGAACTTCCCTCTAAAGATCAATCCCATTCTAAGGATTCTACCTCATACATACATGGATCTATAGGGGATAGTTCTAAATCCTTAAATAATAAGAGGACAACTTGCTCTTATTTCGCTAATGAGGGACGTGCTTTCAAAAATTATGTTCTTCGTCTTCAAAAGATTGAAGAAACTGCTCGACAAACAACTGGAAATAATGCTCTCTTTGAAGAAATGGTTGGTAACTTTGCACATTTATATGTGTACTTTTTTGTGTGGTCTTCCACCTCTTCATAGGATGGATTACAAATTTTGGGGCAACTAGACATAAGATGAAGCACAAACACCATCTCTTTGACTACATTGATTAGCATAAAGGTGAGTAGGAAACTATCTGTGATGACTCAACTCTCCTAGTTTTTGGTTGTGGCACTATCATTATTGATAATAAGTATGGACATGTTCTCCATGTTCACAGAGTGGGACCAAATCTACTATCTATTTATCGCATCACACACACCAATAAAAAGGTAGAATTTTGGCATAACTATATGGATTTTTAAAGACATAAATGACAGGTTCAAAGTTATTGTTTCCATATCTTGTGATGAATTCAAACATATGTACAAATTGGGGAAGTCTTTTTCACCCCCAACTTTGAATAAACTCATTGTAATGGTGGCCAATAAAGACCATAACAATAATCTATGTCACTTTAATCTTGGTCACACCTATTATGGATCCTTGAGACACATTAGTCGTCTTCACCTCGCTAAGGGTCTTCCACATATCAACCTTCTTAGTGGTGTATGTAAGGGAGGTGTGATGGGTAAACATCACTGAGAGAGAGGACACTTCTTCTCTCGATGGAACCAAGTGTTTTCTCACTTCTATTAACAATTATTTCAGGTTTCTATGGGTCTACACCATTAAATCCAAGGATGAGTTGTTTTTTGTATCTTGTGGGCTGAAAAATCTTGTTGACGATTAATGCAAACAAAAGATCAAGTGTCTATAGATTGAGGGGGGAAGTGAGTACATTAGTAATTATTTTAAATAGTTTCTCCGATCTCATGGAATTTCTTAGTGTTGGACACACCGACTACTCTAAGAGGGAGGGTGAACAGTGTAGGGTTCTTTTTACAAAACTTCTCCTTCACAAAACTTATTAGTTAGAAATCACCATTTACTCATTACTTATTGTTGTCATTTAGAGTGAGTTAAATGTGAACATATATCAGCAATATATCATCAACAAATCATCACCACAAGGAACACAAAATGTATGTACAATTTTCTTTTTATTACGGACTACAATCCTTGGGTTATCAACAACCACTGAATAGAGTACAACTCTACAAGAGAACCAACTCTATAATCCAAGACTCAGCTTACACCCTCAGCACCAACTGAGATGAGGAAACAATACAAAACAAATACAGATATTTCAACAGGTATGCGACCTGTCGGTAGTGCAACATGCCTATGTACGGGCCCTATCAGTAGTACAACTCATGTATGTATGCGCCCAATCTACACTACAGCCTGCATATCACATATGAGTTACTTAGGGTTTTCTTTTCAAGATCAACTCATATCCTCTGCAACCTTCAATCACATTCTCTTCTTTCTCTCACTGTCCAATATGACTCATAACCAATCACAACACATCCAAGCTATCCAACAACTTACTCATGCTCCTCAACCATACAATATGAATTCTACTCAATCATGTATAAGAAATCAACACACTATAACAATCATATCAGTACTTAATCATAAGAGTGTTTCTCACTCCATCAACCAACACAAACCACATCACAATATCCATACCAAGAATGCCTTAAGCATTCACTACACAACAAGCAAGAGTATCCATCAAGACAACAATGTAACCATACCAAAATTTATATGGCAGATCTAAGCCCATAGAATGCAGATCTGGGACCTACTTCAGTCTTCAAGAGTCTAGCACCATCTCACACACAAGTCTTCATGACTTCATCCATTGTACGCACGCTGTCCTTATTCAACCCATGTATGTACATGCTCTAGCTCACTACAACCCACGTATACCTCAGAAACTAAGGTTTCTAAACTTCTGAAACTTTTGTCATCATGATCTTAGACTTACTGAAAATTTGATGTGTCCATGATATCCTCCATACTCTCTCTCTCAGAATAGATCTTCAATACCTTCTCAAGATATTCATCTCTCACAAGAGACCCTTGCCTCTTATTTATACTCTCCAAGTAGCTTCCTTAGAAGCATCTTCTAGGTCACTTGGCCCACATAGCCACTTTGTCTACATAGTCACTTATGTTCAAATTTTCCCAATTTTCCACTTGTCCATATATCCAATAGCCACTTGACCACTTAACCCTCTTTCCTCATTTTAGGGTTAACCTTTTCATAACTAATTTCCATAAATAGAAAGTTCTCCATTTATTTGATTATTAAAATAATCTTTCTTGACTTTGTCACTTTACTTTATTATTTAAATAATCACTTCTCTTTATTTAAATAATATCTTCTTTGTAGGAATTTTGACTTCTTTGACCTTTTGGGGCTTCAAGCCATCATATGAGGGTCCTCCAACTTCATAGGGCCATAACTCTCAAACCATGAGGAGTTATGTGACATTCCACATACCACTGGAAATGGCATGACAAGCACTATCCATCTAGGATAGTTTCACTAACAAATTCATTGATCTTCATCTCATTATTCCACATATAAGCATGGGTTCTCTAACCATACTTCTAGGATAAATCAACCGTAAAGTGTCTTCCCGTGAGGGCTTTCACCATAAGGGGACCATTTTGTAGTTCATCCATTTGTACACCTTAAACCATTATAAGACAATAATAATTCATCTTTACATCAATCCAACAATGCATCATATACCAATGAAACCACATTGATCCATCTTCATCTATGCATCATGTATCAATGACAACTCATTGATCCATATTCATCTATGCATCATATCAATGACATCATATGACTATGATTCCACTTGACATCAATCCATTCACATCAAGGACAATACATAATTCATCAATATACTATGATAAGACATTTTTTATTTGACATCAATCAATCCATCCTTTGGCATCAATCAATCCCTTGACATCAATCAATCAGTTGACATCAATCAATCAAACATTTGGCATCAATGACAACAAGATCCAACAATCTCCCCCTTTGGCATTGATGGAAAATACCAACATTGATGTCAACACCAATCATTGATGTCAACATGTAGACAAAGCATTGCTTCTACATCAATAATCATCAATCACATCAATGTGACTATCTCTACCCCTTTGACATCAATGGAAAAGGATTGTTCTCTCCTTGGGGCTACTCCCCCTGCATGAAATCCTTTGATCTTCCTCTGAATAATCTCTCCCCTTTTGAACAAGGGATATCACTCTGATGTAATGCCGAAGATACATCACTCATGCTCCCCCTATGACCATCGCTCCCCCTGGAATTATGCCTATGTGCTCTTTCTTCAAGAATAGGGCTATTTTACCAACTATGCATCTGATAAATATATCCTCCTAGAATCATGAGAAGAAGAATGAATCTCCCTATCAGTATGTCTCCCCCTATCTTCTCTACAATATGAACAATATGCTACTACTGCTAAAAATTTTACTGCTCAACCAAATCATAGATCAATTCTTTCTATGACAATCCTTGGACCTGTCCATGTATCAAACTTGTGCCATACCATACATCATGAATCAAAAGATATGCCAACAATGAAATAGAGAATCATGAACAAATATAAACCAAGTGCATCATGTACCAAATTGTGTGCTCACCATGCACAACACCCATGTGCATCAATCATATATATCAACACCATACAAAGTGCCAAAAGATATCATCAATGGAGTGTATCAACCATATGCCTCTACCAACATGCCAACCATGTGCATATACCAATATGCGAACCATGTGCATCTACCAACATGCCAAACAAGTGTCATATCACTCATGATATGTCTCCACTGTGAACCAAGTATCACAATCATGTATCTCAATCAAGTGTCTCAACTATATCATCCAATACCTCATGTACCAAAGTATGTGCTAATCGAGTAATACCAATGATGTACTTTTAACCAAGTACTATCATCCAAACATATACCATCTATGAGTGTACCAAACATCAACATGTATCACCACTTGTACCAAGCAAGTACATCAACCATGGACCAATACCACAACAAAATGAATCCTCATCCATGTATGCCAAAACCATCACAAAATATGTGCCAATCAAACTGCTAGTAGGTGCCTCTACCAATGTACTAGAAGTGTACCAATCATGCACCAACTATAGATCAAAATCATCAATGATGTACAACATTATCACCTCATCAACTCACCAACTACATGTTCCAAGATGTAGTCCAGCCATATGCCAAATGTATGCACCAAGATATCCATCAAATATGCTTCTAATAATACATCATAAGATATATCAATGAAACTCAAATATGTACCAGCCATGTACCCCAAAAGATCAACCTCAATCCTCCATTCACTACAGCAAATACTAAGCATCCAACAATATATGTACTAGTCATGTGCTTCAATAGATCAATGACATCTCTAGCTAGCATCATCAAGATATATCACATAAAAAAGGTACCATAACTTCACTGTCATAACCAGCATTGTTCTTCAACAGAAAATGCCTCAATCCTTACTCATGGGTTGGTGCCATGCATCCAAGATAGTCTTTCATTATATATCATCACCATACACAATCCAATATATAATCATGAAAACCTATAACAAACAATGTCAGAACCTGCAACAAACTATGTCAAACCCTGCAACATAGAGTTATACCTTCACATCAAGTTGCAACCCATTTGCATAGCCTTTTTCCCAAGGCTTTACCACATATACAATGTTTTTTTTCACAAACAGCTCGCATATGTACACAAACTATTCATAGGTTATCCTACGTATGTACACGACTGTTACCACTGTCACCCTCGTATGCTTTAGTGGATGACACACTTGATCTTCCCTTAAGGCTTCCATTCTGCTCTGGCTGTTCAGTCTTTTGAAGGTGTCCCTGCTTCTCAGAACTTGAGCTCTGAGCATCCATATTTTCAAATATGTCTCCCTTCCTTACTTCATTCCTTCTTCTAGTCATGCTATATGAAGTCCTCATCATGGACTTTCTTCTTGTGCTCCAACAATACTGGGATTTGTGGCC
The DNA here is from genome assembly GCA_009831015.1 of Picea engelmannii. Lineage (NCBI taxonomy): Eukaryota > Viridiplantae > Streptophyta > Pinopsida > Pinales > Pinaceae > Picea > Picea engelmannii. The sequence goes on along the minus strand of ML778686.1, from coordinate 865,794 downwards.
AAATCCACTACAACTGTAACATCTCATGCTATGACAGTGAACAACAATGTGTCCTACTTGATTACATCTCCAACACCTTATGGTGTTATGAATTCTTCCATTATCTCTTATTGTATAAGATTTGAATTCCAAAGCTTTGTGACCATATTCATTACATGAATAACATTGACCATGAAAAATACTTTCATACCTTTGCTTTGGTGTCCATCTTCTTTGAGGTGTAAAGGTGGCTTCTTGATGTCTTCCTTGCTTTGTTATTTTGAAACTTTCTTTGCCTTGTGTAGATGGTTGACTTGCAACATTGTTTGCATCCTTTGAGAGTAAGGGACTTACCTCATGCTTCTTTGAGGTGATTTCTTCAACATGTGTAGCTTCTTTCTTGTATCCAAGACCTGATTTATCATTTAGTGATCTTTGACTTTCCAAGATCTCATTTAATATTTGTGAGATATTCAAGAATTTGTTTGACTTATCTACTTTCTTTCTAATATCAACAACTTCAGCTTCTAACTTATGGCATGAATCTTCCTTTTAATTTATTTGATTCTTTAATAGTTCCTCTACCATTTTGGCTTCTTCAATTTGGGTCTTGAGATGGACAATAATTTCAATATTTTTTCTTATCTCATCATCTACCTTCTTATCTTCTTTTTCATTCTTTAGTCTTGTGATCTCTTCTTCCTTTTCTTTCTCTTCTTCCTTTTCTTCTAATTGAGTCTTGTTACTCTCTTCTTGTTCCTTGAGCATTTCCTTTAACTTCAAGATGTGCCTTTGACTCTTATTAAGAAACTTTTTTGTGTTATCAGAAATATAGATATAGTCTATATAATAATGGTCACTGTTGTATTCATATAAACCCCTTTCAACTTTCTCTTTAAGCTCCGATAGTTTTTATTCTACTTCTTCCATGGGATAACAATCAAATGCTTCTATACAAACTATTTCTAGATTTTCTTCTTCACTTGTAGAGAAATATTCAACATCATCACAATTTGAATTATTGCAATCAAGGGTTTGTGAATATTCTTTACCTTTATTTGAAATGTCTTCAAGATCTTCATTTTTTCCAACATCATCACATGATTCTTTGCCTTCATTTGAAATGTCTTCAAGATATTCCTTTTTGCCAACATCATCACATGATTCTTTGCCTTCATTTGAAATGTCTTGAAGATCTTCCTTGTTGCCAACATAATCACATTTAAAAATAAAGCAATCAAGAAATTTTGGAGATTCTTTACCTCCATTGATCTTGATGGATTTGTCTTCAATATCTTCCTTCTTTCTTTGGTATGCTCCTCTAGCTTTAGCCATAGATCCTTGGTGGAAGTGCATTGTCCCATGCTCTCTTTGATAGGACTTGAGAGTCCACTAAGAATGGTCTTGAGAGATAATGCATCATTCTTCTTACCTTCCCTTTGAGATGTAAACTTTGACTTGTTCTTCAAGGAAACTGATCCACCAATGGCTTCCTTCCAAATACTCGCTCCCATTTCCTTCAAATGCACTCTCATTTCTATTATCCAAGTAGAATAATTTTCCTCATCAAGGATTGGAACTTCATCATCCATTTGTGTGTCTATGGATCTCCTCCAAGCTTGTTAAGGCTTATAGTGAAGTCTCTCTCTGATACCAATTGTTGGACAACCGACTACAGTGAGAGGGGGAGGTTGAACAATGTAGGGCTCTTTTTACAAAACTTCCCCTTCACAAAACTTATTAGTTAGTAATCACCATTTACTCATTACTTATTTCTTTCATTTAGATTCAGTTAAATGTGAACATATATCAACAATATATCATCAACAAATCATCACCATAAGGAACACAAGATGTATGTACAATTTTATTTTTATTACAGACTACAATCCTTGGGTTATCAGCAACAACTGAATAGAGTACAATTATACAAGAGCACCAACTCTATAATGCAAGACTCAACTTACACCCTCAACACCAACTGAGATGAGGCAACAATCATCAACAGATACCAATATGTTAACAGGTACGCGGCCTGTCAGTAGTGCAACACGCGTATGTTTGTGCCCTACCCATAGTACATCTCATATATGTACGTGCCCAGTCTGTACTACAGCCTATGTATGACATCTGAGTTACTTAGGGTTTTATTTTCAAGATCAACTCAGATCCTCTGTAACCTTCAATCACATTCTCTTCTGTCTCTCACTATCTAATCTAACTCATAACCAATCACAACACATCCAATCTCTCCAACAACTTACTCATGCTCCTCAACCATACAATATGAATGTTATTCAATCATGTATAAGAAATCAACATACTATAAAAATCATATCAGTACAGAATCATAAGAGTGTTTCTCACTCCATCAACCAACACAAACCACATCACAACAACCATGCCAAGAATGCCTTAAGCATTCACTACACAACAAGCAAGAGTATCCATCAAGACAACAATGTAACTATACCAGAATTTATATGGCAGATCTGAGCCCATAGAATGCATATCTGGGACCTACTTTAGTCTTCAAGAGTCTAGCACCATCTCACACACAAGTCTTCATGAATTCATTCACTGTACACACCCCATCCTCATTCATCTCACATATGTACACGCCCTGGCTCACTACAGCCCGTGTATACCTCAAAAACTAGGGTTTCTGAACTTTCGAAACTTTTTCCATCATGATATCAGACTTACCGAAACTTTGATGCATCCATGAGATCCTCCATACTCTCTCTCTCTGAATAGATCTGCAATACCTACTCAATAGATTCATCTCTCACAAGAGACCCTTGCCTCTTATTTATACTCTCCAAGTAGCTTCCTTAGAAGCATCTTCTAGGTCTCTTGGCCCAAATAGCCACTTTGTCCACATAGTCACTTATGTTCAATGTTTCCCAATTTGCCACTTGTCCATATATCCAATAACCACTTGACCACTTAACCCTCTTTCCTCATTTTAAGGTTAACCTTTTCATAACTACTTTCCATAAATAGAAAGTTCTCCATTTATTTGATTATTAAAATAATCTTTCTTGACTCTGTCACTTTACTTTATTATTTAAATAATCACTTCTCATTATTTAAATAATATCTTCTTTGTAGGTATTTTGACTTCTTTGACCTTTTGGGGCTTCAAGCCATCATATGAGGGTCCTCCAACTTCGTAGGGCCATAACTCTCAAACCATGAGGAGTTATGTGACATTCCAGATACCATCGGAAATGGCATGAAAAGCACTATCCATCTAGGATAGTTTCACTAACAAATTCATTGATCTTCATCTCATTATTCCACATATAACCATGGGTTCTCTAACCATACTTCTAGGATAACTCATCTGTAAAGCATCTTCCCGTGAGGGATTTCACCATAAGGGGACCACTTTGGAGTCCATCCATTTGTACACCTTATCAACCATGATAAGACAATAATAATTCATCTTTACATCAATCCAACAATGCATCATATACCAATGAAACCACATCGATCCATATTCATCCATGCTTCATGTATCAATGACAACTCATTGATCCATCTTCATCTATGCATCATATAAATGACATCATATGACTATGATTCCACTTGACATCAATCCATTCACATCAAGGACAATACATACTTCATCAATATACTATGATAAGACATTGTTTATTTGACATCAATCAATCAATCAATCCGTTGACATCAATCAATCACTTGACATCAATCAATCAAACCTTTGGCATCAATGAAAACAATATCCAACATTTAGTAGAAGATAGTTTCCTATATTCTTGACCAAAATGAGGTGGTTGAGTGTAAGAGAAGGGTAATCATGGAAATGCCTCATTGTGTGCTTCATTCTCAAAATATGAAGTTGTCCTTTTGAGGAGAGGTCTTTGTTTGTCTAACAACATCATCAATCACACACATACACTTTTGATCATCGATGCTCCTTATTATTGGTTTCATCTTTTTCTTTTGATTAGGTTCATGGGCCTAGACAAGATATATCACCTATCCATTATAATCCTTGTAGGACTTGATATTTTTTAGGGGTATCTATTGGGTATGTGTTATATTCTTTGAAATATTGGTCCCATGTACTATACACTGATATAGGATCCTTGGGGGTAGGGGTTGTGGAGACCCCCCTATAAGGGGGTTCAGGGGCAAAGCCCCTGAATTATTTGGTTTTTCAACACACAGTTTTCTTTGATGGTTTTCTAATTTCGGTTAAGAAATTAGGGTTGTTGACTAATCCAGGTTAATGGATTGGGGGATTGGATGTCGTGGGTTTACACACACACACATATTGTATTGTAAACACTAAAGAAGATGATGAATAAAAAAGAATTAGAGGTGTGACTCTAAATAGGTTGTTGGTTTTCTCGCTTTGGGTTTTTAGGGTAAAAATCTTTGTGTAATGTGTGTGTGTGCCATTATATCTTTTTTTTTTATTAAGAATATATTTATAGTAAGATATATTGGTGGAAAAAGATTGATTGATCATTGGGATCTAGGTACTACACCTACAAGAACGTCAGTAGAAGACTGGAAAAAGTTGGGTCGGAAGGTGAAGAGCACAATTCGATTGTGTCTCTCAGATTTGGTATTATTGAATATGTCGGGGGAAGCTACAACCAAGGAATTATGGAATAAGTTAGGGGATTTGAATCAATCAAAGTCCCCGGTAAACAAATTTTTCCTATGGAAGAAGTTGTACAACTTGAGGATGAAAGATGGAGACTCAGTGATAGAGCATCTGAAGGCTTTCAATACAGTGGTAAGTTAGTTATTATTTGTTGATATTAAGATCTATGATGAAGATAAATGTATCAGTTTATTTTTCTCTTTACCAGACTCGTGGGATAGTCTGGTTGTGGCCATGAGTAGTAATACAACTACTTTAAGTTTTGATGATGTTGCCTCATCCTTGTTGTTGGAGGAGATGAGGTGTAAGAACATGGAAGGACATAGAAAATATGCCTTATTTTCAAGAGGACACTCCCAGGAAATAAATAGATCTAAGTCCTCAAGTGGGAGATCTTAATCTAAGGGAAGATCTAAATCTCCCAAGAAGTTTGTAAAGGTATGTTGGAGATGTGGAAAAGAAGGGCACTACAAGAAGCAATGCAGATCCAAAAGTGTTGAGAAAGGGAAGGGATCTGAAGATGCTTCTTCTAAAGAAGAAAAAACTTCCATGGAAGAAGAAGGAGATGTGTACTTGGCTTCTTCAATCACACATGCAGATCATGAGGCATTGTTGGTTGAATCAGTTGCATCCTTTCATATGACTCCTCATAGAGAGTGGTTTTGTGAATATGAAAGGTATGATGGAGGTGATGTTTTCCTAGTTGATGAATTGGTAGACAAAATCATAGGACAAGGAAAATTCAAGTTGAAGCTCATGGGTGGAAGGATTAGAACACTCCTTAGTTTTCTACGCATCTCAGGATTGGTCAGAAATTTTATTTCTGTAAGAAAAATGAACGATGCGGGGGTAAAAATGGTGTTTGAGAAAGAAACATATGATGCAGGAGCATCTCAAACGAGCCAGCGTGGAGATAAAAGATATCTAGAAAAGCGCTCAGCACAAATTTTGAAAATGTCTTGAAACATTAATGAAATCATCAAGTGGAGGCACACTTGTAAAATGTAAAGGGACCTTGAGCCATCTGCTCTCATCCATAGTAGATAGAAGGCATTTATAATAGTTAATGCAAGTAGATAGAATTCAATGCATAGATTAGACAGTTTAGAATGAAAGAGGGAAACGAAATATAGACACCCTCATTGTGTATTGTAACGGGAGAAGAGATTATGCCAATTGAGAGCATAGAGCATAGAAGAGAAGAAGCAGAGAGTTGTGTAGACGAATTCCATGTACAAGAAGTTATGGATTAATACAAAAAGGTTTTGATTCAGACTCATGGTGTTCAAATATTCTCTGTGTATTCATTTTGAATGTTATGCTCATGAATGCTTTACTCTTTCTGTCATGCAATTGCTTTTTTGCCATGTATGAATGATTTCTTGTTGAATGTTTGAAATATGAGAGGAAGAGTAAGAAATGAGTTTCAATTGTTTCTCTGTCTGAGTGAGTAAAATTCCTGCAAGGAGTGCAGTGGAGTTTGTCCGCAAGGAGTGCGTCGACAGAATTCAAAGTCCATCTCTAAAAGCTCAGGAGAGATAACAATTATTCTCATTTTCACAAAAGTGCGAGTTGAGCACAGGAGTCGTGCAAGGTGTGCGTAGGCCGAGTAGAGTTTCAGGTTTTGTAACCTGAATGACTTGTTGAGAGACTGCGGCTGTAGGTGTGCGCAGAGTCGAAGGGAGTTCAACACTTGAAGGTGTTTGAAGGTCTGCTGCAAGGAGTGCGGGTAGGAGTTTTTCTGAAAGACTCGAAGTCAAGGAAAAGCTCAGAAAGATTTGAACCTTCGAAAGGGTCGAAGGGAGGCAAGAGGCCAAGTACCTTGAAAAAATGAAAAGGAAGATAGTGACGTCGTATTGCAGGTGGACAAGTTCCATGGAGAGAGATACTTTGTTTAGTTGCAGAAGTCCTTGTGAAGGAAAGAATGGACGGTCGGAATTCTTTGTGGGGAATTTGTGAAGTCACGCGAACCATCAGATCTCGCAGAATAGAAGGGGAGTTATGACAAGTATTTTCAAAGGGTTCAAGCTCAGGAGAAGTAGAGCCGTAGATCCAAGCCAGCAGGGGCCGTTGGATTTGCCCGAGTATTTCCAATTCGGGGTTTCGTGGATTGAAGTCCCGAAATCTTTGCATTAGGACTCGCGAAATCACGAAGTGCGAAATCTCGAAGGGCTGAAAGGAGTGTGTGGGCCATAGGAATTGGCAAGGCGGACAGGTGGTGCACTATCGACACGGAAGTCAATTTCATTGACTATTTCAGGTTTTCATGGGGTGAAGTCCCGAAATCTTTGCATCAAGATTTGTGAAGTCACAAAGTTCGAAATCCCGACGAAATGAAGAGTTATTGAAAAGTCAAGCTTGTGAGCACATCGGAGTTTGGGTAATTCAGGTTTCGGGAGTCGAGGGGACGAGTTGCTTGACATCGCAACTCCCGAAATCGTGATAAGGAGAAATCCAAAATTGGCAAGGAAAAGGTCAAGTGTTGACTGTTTTCGGATTTCGGAGATTGAGAGACAAGGCGCTTGACCATCGGATTCACGAAATTGCAAAGTCCGATCTCCCAAATTATAAAGGGGGAAATTTCTCGAAGTTATTTGTGAGTGCAGATTTCCTGAAAGGGAAATAGAAGAGCCAATTGTTGAGAGCTCTTCGGGCTAGTGGAAGTGGAAAGATCCTGTGTGCGTGGACTTCTGACCTGCGGGTTGGGAGGGCTTCATCAACATACAGGATGGTTCAAGGAGCAATGGTGTTGTTGAAGGGTGTTTGGATTGGAACTCTGTATAAGCTGCGGGGAAGCATTATTAGTGATGGGCGTAATATTTCCATTGTTCCTGAGATTGAAGCTGAAGAAGAAAAAACTCCTATAGTCTCTGGAGAAAAAGGCTATAGTCTCTGGAGCATATCGGAGAGAAGGGCCTTCGACTACTACATGGTAAAGTTATGGTTGAAGGTATGTCTAACTGCTCTCTAGATTTTTATTTCTATGAACATTGTGTATATGGGAAGCAGAATAGGGTAAGATTCCCCTTTGGTGCAACAAGGGAAGAGGGAATTTTATAGTTGGTGCACAATGATGTGGTTGGACCTATGTCAATTCCATCACTTGGGAAATATGTGTACTGTGTCTAATTTATAGATGACTTATCGAGGAATACGTGGATATATTTCCTTAGGAAGAAATATGAAGTCTTTGACATGGTTAAAGATTTTAAGGCTCTTGTGGAGAATCAAACAAAGAAAATAATTAATATGTTGAGGACGGATAATGGTGGAGAATTCTACGTAAATGAATTTGAATAATTATGTAAGAAGTGTGGTATATCAAGGCAGAAGAAGACTCCATATACACCTCAACAGAATGGAGTTACATAAGGGATGAACATGCCACTGATGGAAAAAGCAAGGTGCATGCTCAATGGTGTCAGGTTAGGACAAGAATTCTGGGCAGAGGCAGTGGGTACTGCATGTTACTTGGTCAATTGATCACCCTCATCAACAATGGATGAAAAGACTCCACACGAGGTATGGACTGGTAAGAAACCCTCTCTCAAACATGTCAAGGTATTTGGTTGTGATGCCTATGTTCATGTTCCAAAGGAAAACAATAGTAAGCTAGATAAAAAGATTACAAAATGTATCTTTATTGGGTATAAATATGGTTTGAAAGGTTATAAGTTTTGGAACCCAAAAAATAAGAAGGCAGTGTATAACCGAGATGTGGTATTTAAAGAAATCAAATATATTGTTAAACAAGAAGTCCTACCAAGGGAGGAAGAACCATAGAAAATAGAGTTTGAGTTTAAGGATAATTAATCAGACTCTACAAAAGAATAAGAATAAGAAGAAGAAGACCATCATATGCCAATATTGAGGAGATCAGTTTAGGAAATAAGGCAGCTGGAAAGGTATACTCCACCTGATTTCCGTTGAATTTTTTCTTTGTCTATTACTTATGATGATCCTAGAACTCTTAGTGAGGCAGTGGATTCATAGGATGGAAAAATCTAGAAAAAGGCCATGGTTGAAGAAATGGTAGCCTTAGATAAGAATGAGGCTTGGGATCTAGTGGATTTGTCGACTAGAAGAAATCCCATTGGAAGAAAATGGGTGTTTAAGATGAAGTTGATTGTAGAAGGAAAAATGGAGAAATACAAAGCCCGGTTAGTAGCAAAAGGTTATTCTTGGGTAGAGGGACTTGACTTTGGTGATATTTTTTCTCTTTTTGCCAAGCCCAACTTCTATTAGTTTATTTTTATCTATGGATTTTTCTTTTGATTTTGAAGTAGAACAAATGGATGTGAGAACAACATTCCTACATGGGGATCTGGAAGAAAAAATCTACATGAAGCAACTGGAAGGCCTTGTTGTGAAGGGAAATAAAGAGTTGTTATGTAGTCTAAAAAAGTCTCTATATGGGTTAAAACAATCACCAAGGATGTGGTATCAAAAATTTGATACTTATATGTTGGGATTAGGCTTCACAAGGAGCAAAGGAGATCATGGTTTGTATTTCAAATTAGTTGGTGATCATCTTATTTATTTGGTCTTGTATGTGGATGATATGTCGTTGATAGGAAACGAAAAGGAAATTATCCAAGAAGTGAAAACTCAGTTGTCCTCTAAATTTGACATGAAGGATCTTAGTGTTGCAAATTTCATTTTGGGCATGGAGATTAAAAGAGATCGGGTAAACAAGAAACTTTGGTTAAATCATAGGAAATATGTTGAGACAATATTGCATAGGTTTAATATGCAAGAATGTAAACCAGTCAAGGTTCTTATTTCTGTAGGTGTAAAGTTAATTGCAAATCAATGTCCCAAGACATAGGAAGAGGAAGAGGACATGTCTCGTGTTCCATATGCTATTGTGGTTGGTAGTTTAATGTATGTAATGGTATGTACTAGACTGGACATTGCACATGCAATGGGACTTTTGAGCAGGTATATGTCAAGACTAGGGAAGGAGCATTAAACAACAGTAAAAAGGGTTTTCAGATATTTGTGTGGCACTACTAGTTATAGATTATGCTACCAAGGAAGAACTGGATTGGACAGTTTGTTGGACATACATGGGTTTGTTTGTGCAGGCCAGGCTAGAGATATGGATCACAAAAAATCTACAAGTGCGTATCTGTTTAACCTGTTTGGAGGAGCAATCAGTTGGATGAGCAAAAGATAGTCTGTAATGGCACTTTCAACTATCGAAGATGAATACATGATAGTTGCTCATGCAAGCAAGGAAGCAACATGGTTACAAAGATTGTGTTAAGGTATTGGGTTGGTACATCAAGTTGTAAGGATAGATTGTGATAGGCAGAGTGCAATCTTCCTAGCAAAAAACCCATCTTATCATTCAAAGATAAAGCATATTGATGTTCAGTATCACTTTGTGAGAGACATGGTTGAAGAAAAGAAGGTGTTGCTGACAAAGATGGACACTTTGAAGAATGTTGCAGATTCATTAACAAAATCTGTGAGCACTGAGAAGTTCTCTTAGTGTAGAGGATTTATGGGCATTGCTTCCCTGGATTGTTGACTATGTAATCGTGTAACGCCTTGTATGCAAAGAAAACAACAAGTGGGAGAATGTTGACTATGTGTTATATTCTTTGCAAGATTGGTCCCATGTATTGTACACTGATATGTGAGCCTTGGTTTTTGCATTCGTTTTTCGGCGTTTTTCAGCACACAACTTTCACCGATGGTTTTTTAATTCCAGTTAATGAATTAAGGTTGTTAACTAATCTGGGTCAATGGATTAGGGGTTTGGATGCCGCAGGAACTATATTAATTGTATTGTAAACAATGAAGAAGATGATGAATAAAAAGAATTACAGATGTGACTCTAAACATGTTGTCGATTTTCCTGGTTTGGGTTTCCAAAGTAAAAATCTCTATGTAATGTGTGTGTATGCGTGTGTCTTTTATTTTTTTATTAAAAATCTATTTACAGTAAGTAATTGTACAAGGTTAAAATCTACAATATCGTTTCTATAACCCCGTAATCTTATCTTTCATAAAAAAATTGATTATAAATTTTTTATTGATTATTTAAAAAAATTATATATAATAATAAAAATGATGAATAATTTTTTTTTAAATAACTATATATATAACTTTATATTTTCATTCATAACGTACAACTTTTACCCAAAAATCTATCCAATGTTAAATAAGAATTTCTCACAAGAAAACATCCTCATCCCCTGATTTATGTCAACCATACCCCAACCTAATGCCAATAATGTACATTAAAAACACAAGTTATTGACGTAACCATAAACAAATTTACCCATATTCCAAGAGAATGTATTTACATTAATTATTTACATTCCCTATTCTCTTTTATGTGAACCATACCCCAACCTAATGCCAATAATGTACATTAAAAACATAAATGTACGTTAAAAACACAAGTTATTCACCTAACCACAAACAATTTTACCCATATTCCAAGAGAATGTATTTACATTAATTATTTACCTTACATATTCTTTTTTATGTTGATTGTTTTTATATCACTAGTCCTTTTTAATCTATAGTTGGTCTAACACAAGTTATTCACCTAACCATAAACAATTTTACCCATATTCCAAGAGAATGTATTTACATTAATTATTTACCGTCCATATTCTTTTTTATGTTGATTGTTTTTATATCACTAGTCCTTTTTAATCTATAGTTGGTCTTCCTTTCATCGAAAGGTTATTTATAATATTATTTTTATTTATTTATGTATATCTTCAAGATAAAGGAAATATTGATTTAAAATGTTTCAAAATATTGATTTGAAATGTATTCTATAATAATAAAAAACTATTTGTGATAAAATCAAAGTTTTAATGATAATATGTTTAATTGTGAAAACATATCTTATACCTTTAAATTATTATAATTTAAAATTATAATAATTGAAATAATTTTTATTATGCTTAAATTGTCAAAAATTAAAATATTTGAAAAATATTGATTACCTCGTGAGGTGTATTATTGTGGATTTTATGTGTTTGTTGGGCAATGGAAGCTCATATACAATAAACAACAGAAACAAAAGATCAAACATGCACACAAACAATCACATAGGAGGCACATATTTACGTGGTAAAACCCTCTAATCTTATGACGGAAACATCCACGGGATAATGACAGAATCATTCTATTATCAGGAACCAGGAGATTACAACCACAGCTGGGCATCCAAGCAGCCCAGGAGAGGGCTTGAAGCCCTTGCTCATCAAATGCCTCTAAGGCATTCATATCTATACAATGTCTCCTTCAGTTATACAAAACTGAAAACATTAAATGCTGCCCCTATCTTTGCTGAGTGGTTTCAACAATAAACCAAGAATAAATATTGTTGGAAACAACCATGAACCAACTAGACTAATTAGTTGTCACTTTCCCAACAATCTCCACCTTGACAACAATTTACCTGATATCATGCCTTGTTCATTCATCACCTTCTTGCAAGCTAGGTGATACTAATGCTTTCAAAATTGAAGCACCCATTTCACTATTCCACTTGGATTTATCATGTGAACACTAACAACTCCCTGCAAGTGAAATATATGATCTTCTCATCGCAAACATATACTTACTTTTAGCATACTATTCATGAGACATACCCTCCTTCTTCCTTATAACCAGGACAACGTCTTGAAGAAAGATTACAATGAAAAATAAAAGAGACATTTACCAGTCTCACAAGGCTCATACTGAATCTCATCAGTATCCTTCTCTTATCATTATCCTAGTCTCTATGTATCTCTATGCCCAAGATTTGTTTTGCATCTCGCAAATCCTTCATTTCAAATGTCTTGACCAACTGAGCCAACCCATTGATCTTAACCATGCTTGTGCTTGCTACAAGCATATTGTCAACAATAAAAAAACACCAAGATAGTTAGTACCATAGAAACAATGGTTATTCTCACTTCTTGTAATCTTTGGCTCACCATGAAGGAATCAAACATCCTGTACAAAATTCGTTTGCTCGAGTTTCAGGCCATACAATGATTACTTGAGCTTGCAAAACAACTCTTCTATTGCGATCCTGAGCACCTTCAGTGCTCCACCTCGAACATTGTATTCTAGATCTTCTCCATAAATAGAGGAAGCCAGCCAAGTAAGCTTGACACAAACTCACCTCCAGGAAAAATTTCAATGGAGTCTTTGTGCTCCACTTTGACAAGAACATTTCCTTGACCAAATCCAGCCACGTCAGCCAAGCAAGTGTTCACCGCTCACCTTTAGACCGATTTTTAATGGAGTTACAATTAACCTTTAATAAGGCTTCACTACATGCAATATCATGGACATTGTTACACATTATTTTCGTCATCCCTATGACCGTTAATGATGTAAACCTATATGTTGCCTTCAGAGGGGTCAGTGGCCTAAGTTCCTAAAGAGAGAAGGGAGAAGAACTTTTCCTGAGAAAAGAAGTTGCATTTTCCCTAGAAAAACCCAGTAAAAAAGGAAGTTCGCAGGTTCCTATATAGGCAGGGTGCGAGAATGCCTGATTCTCACAGGTTGCACCATAGCTAGGGTGCGATATGTTCGCAGTTTTCTCTATAGGCAGGGTGCGAGAATGCCTACACGTGGGAAAAACAAGCGTTTTCTCGAATCTTCTAGAAGGAGAAACTTCTATGGTGAGGTGGCATCCGAATGGTTTGGATCTTACTCGCTTTCATGATTT
>ML778686.1:783113-831615 GCA_009831015.1 Picea engelmannii | reverse complement strand
CCCCTTTTAAGCACCCAAAGATGCATAGTGATCTCCACCTAATTGATCGCTACAACCTCGATTAACTAAAAGAAAACATAACCATTAACACAAACCCCTAAAATTATGGAACAAAATCATGTGGAATTGATGGACATGGGTAAGTCAAATATGGAGCATGGGAGACCATTAGTAAGGATGCTCTGCATCATCCTCCCCTTCTTTTAGAAATTTTTCATCTTCTGATTTAAGATCACCTGGGATAGTTGTTTGATTGTACTTGGGTAGGTCGATCTTTGTGATCCATCTATTGTAGGAGCTCGAAAGAGCTTCCCACTTAAAAAAATAAAGCTTATATGGTTTCGAGCATGTTGCAGATAATTTGGCAGGTGTTGGGCCCAATTATCCTCCTTCTCCTTTTGATCATCATTTATTTGGTCATCATTTTTCCTAGCAGAGTGAGAATGAAGGTCAACAATATTAAAAATATGAATGATGTCTAGCTCCTCAAGTAGGTCAATCAGATAAGCATTTTTATTTATCCTTTTTAGAATTCTACAAGGAACGAATTTCTTAGGCTTCAATTTGTGGTAAGTACCTTTAGGGTACCTCTCCTTGCGTAAATGTACCATGACCATTTCTCATTCTTGAAAGACCTTTTTCCTCCTATGCAGATCAACATGTTTTTTATATTGTTCATTCATTGACTGCAATTTGTGCTTGACTTGTTGATGTACTTTACAAATATTCTCCACAAAATCTATAGCATCGAGACTAATATATGGATTTGTAGGCAGGGAAACTAAGTCCACAATTCCTTTGGGATTGGCACCATATACAATTTGAAATGCATATTTACCCGTAGATCGGTTTATGCTGGAATTAAGGGAAAGATTAGCTTGGGGTAGTGCTAAATCCCATTGTTGAGGATTGGCATGCATTAGGCACCCTAATAAATTTCTCAAACTCCTATTCACCAACTCAGTTTGATTGTCAGTTTGGGGATAGTAAGTTGAGCTTAATTGCAATCTTGTGTCCAAATTTTTCAACAAGAACCTCCAAAAGTGGCTTAAGAATTTGGTGTCCTTGTCACTAGTTATGGATTTTGGATTACCATGTAATTGTACTATTTCCCTGAAGAACAAATCTGCCACTTGGATCACATCATTTTTCTTTCTACAAGGTATGAAATGGGCCATTTTGGAAAAGTGGTCCACTACTACAAACACTGAGTCGTGACCCCTTTGGGTTCGTGGAAGCCCCAAGACAAAATCCATGGAAATGTAATTCCATGGTTCCTTTGGTACAAGTAAGGGAATATAGAGGCTCATATTTGGTTGTCATGATTTCGTTGTTTGACACACCCTACAAGCAAAAACAAACTTGTTCACATCTCTTCTCAATTTAGGCCAAAATAAATTTTCTCTTACTATTTCATGTTGAAAAGTCAACAACAAATTTGTGTCTAATTTATTTTTCCCTTAAATAAACTGGACAATAATTATTAATCTATTATCTCATTATTACTTGAAAATAGTTAACTGAAATGGAAAATCAGTTAGCTATAGGAAATTCGAGTTCAAAGGTTGACTGGTGGGACATGGAAGTCGAATCAGTTGTAACTAAGTGACTTGGAGTTGTAACAGAGTTATAAGTGTAGTTATGCGAGTTGTGAAGTAGCTTAACTCAGTTAAGTGAGTTAAGCTCAGTTGTACTAGTTGTAATTGAACTTACACTAGTGAGAGTTCAGTGAATTAATTATTAATTAATTCACAATCAGTGAACTCACATGCAACTAAAGATTTACCACTATTAACTACATGCATGTCAGATAATAGGCGAAAGGGACAGTTTGGCTATCAGTTGTGATTTGAGTGAAGTGCACTCATGCAATCACACACACAGTGGATGTGCCCATGAGAAATGTGCAGCCTAGGCAAGAGGAATTCGAATTCATTTGCAGGTTTTTCATTGCGGGGATTGTGAAGAGGAGGACGATTGTTTGGAGGCAAAGAATTGGCACATGTATTTGCTGATTTTTGTATGATAGTGTGAGACGATTGTATTGTACTGAGAGATCTTGGATTAGAGTTTTGTATGATATTGTTTCATGATCCATGATATACATAATATATGATAGTGGGGTTTTTAGCTTTATGCTTTCTCGGTAAAACATGTGTTTTAAGTGTGATTGATCTCTCTTCTTGATATTGCAATTGGTGATCATGTTTTAAATTCTGCAAGAATATTTGTAGAAGCGATTATGTATTTAACAGTGGCATATAATTGTTAGATCAGGAAAATCCAGGCAATACATAATTTGTATTAAAATTTCCACATTTCAAAGGTCTTATCCCTTCCAAAGTGTCCTCCCAATCCATTCGATTACATCTCTCTCGTAAGATTTTCTCGCCTTGATCCAAGGGGAATGCAAAGTTGAGAACCCTAAACAAAAAGCCATCTAATAATAAGAAGTCTTCAAATGAATGTGGACTAGTAAGGTCCCATCCACTTAGAATTTCAATAATGTTGCTATAGTATGGATCATTGGCATATTCACTCTTCATTTTTTCAAAGCCGACCAATCCATTACTCATTACTCCCAACATATGACGCCTTTTGCTTAAGGCATCAACCACTACACTAGTTTTACTGCTCCTATGTTGCACAACAAATGTATAGTCCTGCAAAAATGAAGCCCAATTGGTATGTTTGTAGGACAACTTACTCTAGGAATTTATGTACTTCAAGGCTTGATCATCAATGATAAAAAATAATTCTTTATGCAAAAAGGTAATTCCTCCAATGTTTTAAGGCTTGTACCACTGTGTGTAATTCTTTTTCATAAGTGGTATATTTCTATTTAGCTTCATTTGTTTTTTCACTGAAAAAGGCGACAAGTTTACCTTCTTGGCTTAGTACTCCTCCGATTGCAACTCCTGAAGCATCACTTTCAACTGTAAAAGGTTTCTTAAAGTCCAGTATAGTAAGAATGGGTGCTTCTATAACCCTTCTTTTGAGTTGTTCAAAATTCACAGCAGTTGCCTTTGTCCAAGTAAAGACCTTCCCTCTTGTGCAATCAGTCAAGGGGGCACTCAACCCATTGAAATTTCTAATGAACCTCTTATAAAAGTTTACCAGTCTATGGAAGCTCTTCACCTATGTGATGCTTCGAGGAGTAGGCCACTCAAGGATTGCCTTTATTTTCTCTAGATCCATGCTCAATCCACCTGTTCAAATAACATTGCCCAAAAATACCAATTTATCCATGTATAATTCACTCTTTTCAGGGTTAATAAACCACATTTCTGTTTGAAGTATGTGTACTTTTCTCAAATGTTCTACATGCTCCTCCATAATTTTACTAAAAATCAAGATATCATCAAAATAAACTATGATAAACTTGCCAATGTGCAACCTAAATACCTAATTCATTGTTTGCATGAAGGTAGTCGGGGAATTGGATAAGCCAAATGGCATCACCATCCAATCAAATAAACCATACTTGGTTTTGAAAGTGGTCTTCCACTCATCACCTTCACAAATTCAAATATGATGGTTTCCACTTTTGAGGTCAATCTTGGACAAGATCTTAGCACCGAACAAACAATCTAGTAAGTCATTCATTCTTTATAGCGGATAATGGTACTTCACTGTGATTTTGTTAATCACTCTAGAATTCGTACATAACCTCCATTACTTTCCTCCCTTCTTGAGAGGGAGTAGGGTAGGTGTTGCACATGGGCTCATGCTTTCCTTTATAAATCCATTTTCCAATAATTTTGTAATTTGCCTCCTCATTTCCTCATGTTCTAGAGGAGTCATCTTGTAAGCAACTTGATTTGGAAGTTTGGCACCGAGAACCAGATCAATTTGATGGGTAATGCTCCTTGATGGAGGAAAACCAGTCGACAAGTTAGACGGTGTCAAATACATATATTTTTGAAGTAATTTCTACACCTACAATGGGATTGTTTGCTAACATGATTTATCTTTTTCTCAAAGGTACAATAGAGAGCAAATCCCACCCTTGGATTCCTTGGAAAACTTCTTCCATCCCATTGTAATCAAGGATAGAGTTGTTGATTCAATCGATTCTTCTTCTTTAAAAGGTCTTAAGATATGGCGTCTTCCCTCATGTTGTATCACATAAGTGATTTGTTTTCCATGGTGAACTACATTCCAGTCATATTGCTAAGGTCTACCCAATAGTAGATGGCAGGCATCCATGGGCACTACGTCACATAACACTTTTTCTTCATAAGGGTCAATTTTGAAGTCAACAAGACAAGATTGATTTACAAGAACGCTACAATCCTTTTTCAACCAAGAGATAATGTAGGGATACGTTTTTGGAATGCAAGCAAGTTGTAATTTTTGCACCAATTTTTTACTTACCATATCATTGGTAGACCCTCCATCTACAATCATCTTCCACACCTTGTCCTTGCACTCACATTTTGTCCATAACACACTCTTCCTTTTGCAATCTGCCTTTGGGGTTGCTTTATTCCCGCATGTCAAGGTCCTCCACAACATTAGATTCTCTCCACTCTCCACTTCAACTTCCTCTTTCAATAGATCTTCTCTTTCTTGGGCTACCATCACCCTTTTGGGATTTTGGGGGCAATCTGCAACCTTATGAGGTTCATTGCAAATAAAGCACTTCAACGGCTTCCAGCTTCCAGAAAATGGTCACCCTCGCCCCCTATTACAAATGGCTCCCCTACCTTCCATAGGTTCTTCTTCGCTGGTAGTTTTGGAAGAACTTCCTCTCCCTCTATTCAAATTGTTTCCCCCCTCCCCCGTTTGATTGTTTCTTTGCCTCGCCTACTCAATTTCTCTTCTGCTTTCAGGGTCAGCTAATAGGCTTCATCCACAAAGTTCACTTTGAGTAGGGCCAACTCATCTTGGAGTTGAAATATGAGGGTATTGATGCATCTCGTCGTTCCGTGTTCATCATCCTCTTGCAAGCCAATCTTGACTTGTAGTGGCAAAAATTCTTCAATGAAAGCAAGTATGGATAACTCCTTTTGCCTTAGATTTTGATACTCCCTAAAAAGATTTTGTTGATAATTCGAGGGTAGAAACTTCGTCTTCAAATGCTTTAACATCTTTGGCCATATTCTCATCTTTTTTTCCCTTGTCTTATCCTAACATTTTGGAGATTCTCCCACAACGGAGCCACATGCGACTTCATTTTCGAAGCTGCAATTTCGACCCTTTGTGGATAACTTCTTCAATTCCTTCCATATCAAAGTATTTCTCTAACTCTTGAATCCAATTCAGGAACAATTATGGATTTAGTTCACCTTTAAATTCAAGGATTTCAATCTTAACTCTGGTCCCTTGCTTAGTTATAGCTTCGATAAGCCTCTCCATGAGATCTATGGCTCCAACCCAACCCCTTTGAACTTTCAACTCTTCCTCAAAATGTTCATGAAGCAATATAGACTCAATGACCTCTAACCTTCGAAGTTGTTTTTCCTACACATCTTCTCTTCCTCTAGCATTCCTCCCACCTCTTCTTCCTGAGTTCAGGCAAACTCCCCTATGGGCCATTAAGTTTGCTTTGATACCAATTTGATGCAGTGACTCAGCTGTAGACAACTCAGAGATCTGATGTAGTCACTCAGCTATAGACCAACTCTAAACTTGTCAATTTGATCGATCTCCAATCTCAGTTGCAGGCCAACTCTGAACTTTTCAATCTGGTCGATCTCCAATCTCAATCGCAAGGTAGAGACAGAGCTGAAAAACACAATCCTTTATGCCAAACGAAAATGGTCCTTTCACGCTAAAAAAAAAAAAACTCCTTTGTTTCAAATACCAGAGATAGCAACAACAAAAAACTAATAGAAGAGAACCCACACACTTCCCCTCTCAAATTCTGGGACACAATCCCAAAAGAAACTCCAAAACTAATAAAAGAAGAATTAAAAAATAAATCACAAATTGATACAACTTACATCATAGAAGCAAAGAGGCTAGGAAAAATAATTGATCATAAAGATAGGTTGATCTGTGTCAAAGTAAGTTGTAATGACCATAAATATAGCATACTTAGTAAATCTCCGAGCTTAAAAGGGTCAGTAATATTTATAAATGAAGACCTCATTCCGGAAGACCAAGCTAAATTAAGGAAGGAAGTTCAAAAGGTAAAAGAAGCCAGGAAAGAAGGAAAATGGGCAATAATTAGAAATCGAAAAGCTATTGTTAGGGATAGAGACCAGAAAGATAATAATAAATAGGAATTTGGGACACTCATGATCCTTTTAAAGGTCCTATAATTAATATATTTTGAAATCCATTTTAAATTATTTTGAATTTTGATAAAACTTTAAAGTTTAAATATTAATATTGTATAATCTATTTCAATTTTTTGGGTCCAATTCATGGCTATTCATAATCTATTTCAAGTTCTATGGCTATTCATAAAGAAAAAGTGGTCCAATTTCTTTTTATTGTAATTAAAATTTATTAATATTTTTTTTATTGTAATTAAATTTTATTAATATATTTTGAAATCCATTTTGAATTTTGATAAAACTTTAAACTTTAAATATTAATATTATATAATCTATTTCAATTTTTGGGGTGATCTAGAATTCTATTGATATACTTAAATCAAAAGTAGTTAAATTTCTTTTTATTGTAATTACAGTTTATTAATATATTTTGAAATCCATTTTGAATTATTTTGAATTTTGATAAAACTTTAAAGTTTGGGGTAATCTCTAGTTCTATAGCCATACATAAAGAATCATAAGTAAAATTCTAAAGAATCACAAGTAATCATTTACCTTTTTAAGACCTCATAGACCAATCGATCTTAGTAGACGTTAATCATCATCATCATCAATTTTAAAAAAAAATTAATAATAATTATATTATAAAAAATTAAAATATAAAGAAAATAAATATAAAAATTAAAATTGTATTGATATTAATATAATTATATATTATTTTCATTTTTCTTAAGTAAGATTATATTATGTTCTTATAAAAACAATTGAAAATTTTGATAAACAATTTAAAATTTTGTGAACTTATAAACTTATTATTAATATTAATAAATATTTTTTATAAAAATTAAATAAATAAATAAAAACTTATTATTAAAATCTTATACATATCAATATATATTTATAATTTATAAATGATACATGTAATAATGTACTATAATATAATCATAATTTGTAAATCTCATTATCCATTATTTGAAAAAAACATATATATGATAACTCATAAATATACATGTAATGAAATGAAATGATGTTATAACATAATCAAAATTTACAAATCTCACTATTTATTATTTAGAAGTATTAGCTAGTGTGTAATGTTTTAGCAACAACCAACAAAATTTATTATGAGCACACAAGCAAGATCACAACAAAACTAACATGTAATCTAATATTTTCTCCTAACATTAGCAACAATACCCAACAATGCATACAATCCCTCCTATACATGTTAACTATTTTCAAAGTGAGAAAGTGACATAAAGAAGTAATGAGATATTCACTTTAGGGTTTTATAAAGTTGGTTCTCTTAGAATTGGATTCTTTTTCTTATTTTTATCCTCAAATTAAATGACTTGGTCAAATGATCAAAGGAACTTGTCATTTTTAAAGAAAATGTTCCCGACACTGCATCCCTCCAAAAGGAAATAAAGAGGAACCTCCCCTTGAAGTACCCATGTATTGAGAAAATGGAGAATGTATCTTTATGACAGGTCTCCACATAACACTAGTCACAATAAAATTGACATTGCATCCCTCCAAAAGGAAATAAAGAGGAACCTCCCCTTGAAGTACCCATGTATTGAGAAAATGGAGAATGTATCTTTATGACAGGTCTCCACATAACACTAGTCACAATAAAATTGAGTCGACTACTTTAATTGACTTATATTATGTAAGGATTTCCATAGTATCGTTTGGCTCACCTTTAAACTTGATTTCTTCATAAGAAGGTATGCGAGTATTTGTAGTCCCTTCTTTGTAGAGAATATTGTGATCACATGAGTGGTCAAATGGATGGATTTGACTCACTTCAATTACAGTTGTTTTCCTAAGTTCACTAAAGTTGTTTATTAAAGTAATTTTTTTTTTCAATTTTTATTTTATTTTATTTATTTTTTAAAATTTGTTAGTTATTTTATAATTGGTCGCAAATTTATTTGATTAAACATTTTTTTTAATTCACTAGTTATTTTATAATTGATTGCAAATTGATTTGATTAAATAGTTTTACTCGGAGATGACATTTATTTTTAAAAAACTAATAATAAAATCACATTATAAAAAAAAATTGAAATTTCCACACAATCATTTGCATTAAACATTTATTTTATTATTATCTAATTTATGTGTTTTGTGATTGGTCTAAAGGTGTATGACTTCACTTTTGAACAATACACCAGTAGCTCTAGCGACATACAATTGTCATCCTGGTACAAGCACCATAATATCTGCTATCCCACATCTTTGTACATGGAACTGTGTTGAAACTGCTTTATTAGCATTTACACCAATGATCCTAGGGTTCATATGCTATTCCAAATCGACATTACAATAAATTTGATGTGGTAAGACTCACCCTCCCTTCCACGGAAGTTTTAACTTTATACCACATGAAAATGATCACAGTATCTAAGGATTAATAAGTATCATGCTACAAAGTATTGATTGTTTACCTAAATTTGTAGCCTAAAGTAGCATTGGCATTAAAGCATCAAGAATGCTTCATGGTGCATTTAGGTTGCATTTAGGGTGCATTTAACAATCATCATAGTCGAAGTTGCTAGGTGGAGACCAATGGATAGTGCAAGTCTTAAATGCACATTAGAAATCAAATCCATAGTATACTTTTCATTTAAAATCAAATCCATAAGAATTTGTAGAAAGATCATTTATTGAATTGGCATATATTTTCACATTGAATGAAAAATTAGAATAAGTTTTGACACTAACAGAGACATAAAGACAAAGACGCATACATCCTGAGTTTCACATCACATAAAGATTTGGAGGGAGCAACATATCACACCAATTTTTTATGAAATGTGATACGCATGTCACACCAAAATTTTTATGAAGTGTGATATGCATGTCACACCAAAAGTTTTATGAAGTGTGATACACATGTCGCACTAAAAGTTTCTTTAAGTATTATATACAAGAAAAACAAAGTGTGCATAAACCAAAGTTTAATGGGGACATTGTGACAAAGTTCTTGAAAAGAGTGCGCGAGACTAAGTTTCTAAGAGGGTGTGCAAGACCTTGAGGTTTTCCCAAGTTTAGAAAAACAAATCATACCAAAAGTTAAAAGTAGTGCAACATAAGGTATCTTGCACTGAAATTTAAAAGTGGTGTGACATAGCACATAACATAAAACACAAGTTTTTGCAATTTATTTCATTGAATGAAGTTTTCCACTCCAGACATATCGCAAAGAAAATTGTATGTGTGTGACACATCGCATGGACCAAAAGTTTCCACTTGCACGACATATCACTCACACAATCACTTTTGATGAGACATATCACACTGAATAAATTTGTTTTGCTTTGTGGTGTATCACACTAAAATAATTTGTGTGCAATATGTCGCATTTTCTCAAACTTTCCTTCACTGCAACAAACATTTTATCACATCAAACCAAAACTCCATTTAAGTGCAATACAAATGAGGCGAACCACATCATTCTAAGTTTTATTAAGGGGAGCATAAAATACAAGGTTTTAAAGGGGGACATAGAGACAATGACATGAATATTTTGAGTTTATGTAATGCAATACACATGTTGCACCAAAATTTTTATGAAGTGTGATACAGATGTCGCACCAAAATTTTATTTAAGTGCAATACACATGAAAAAAATGTGCATAAACCAAAGTTTAATGAAGACACATGAGACAAATTTAAAAAAAAAAAATGCATAAGACTAAGTTTTGAAAAGGGTGCACAAGACCAAGGTTTTCCCAAGCTAAAAAATAAACAAATCACACCAAAATTTAGAAGTGGTGTGAAACAAGGTGTATCACATTGAAAGTTAAAAGTGGTGCGACATAGCACATAAGACAAAACATATTTTTTTTGCAATTTATCGCATTAATTGAAGTTTTTCGCTCTTGATGTATCACAAAGAAAATTTGACTTGTGCAACACATAACATGGACCAAAAGTTTCCACTTACATGACATATTACTCACAAAACCACTTTTTATGCAACATATCACATAGAATGAAATTTTTCTCCTTTGTGGTGTATACACTAAAATAATTTTCATGTGATATGTCACACTTAAACTTTCCTTCACCACGAAAAGCTTTTTATCACATAGCACCAAAACTTTGTTTAAGTGTGATACACATGAGGCAAGTTTTGTGTCATTCTAAGTTTTATTAAGGGGAGCACAAAATACAAGGTTTTAAAGGGGGACATAAAGACAAACACATAAATTTTGAATTTTGCATCACACAATGATTTGGAGGGAGCAACATATCACACCAAAACTTTTATGAAGTGCAATACACATGTTGCACCAAAAGTTTTATGAAGTGCAATATGCATGTTGCACTAAAAGTTTTTTTAAGTGCAATATGCATGTCACACCAAAGGTTTCTTTAAGCACAATACACATAAAAAACAAAGTGTGCAAATACAAAAGTTTAATGGAGATGCATGAAAAACAATTCTTAAAAAAGTGCATAAAATTAAGTTTTTAAAAGGGTGCGCAAGACCAAAGTTTTCCCAATTAAAAAAAAACAAAACATATAGCCCTTAAAATTTAAAATGGCGCTACATAGCAAATAACAATAACAATAGTTTTTGGTATTTTTACCATAAATTTTGATCCTCTAATTCCATTATGTATGCTATTTATGTCATCATAAAGATCTTACCAAGATATATAACTTTATTGTTGTGAATTTTAAGAAATTCCTTACCATTTATTCCAAATTAAAAAAATTTAAAAATGAACCCACTATATAGTTTAGAATAGATTTCAAATTTCCAATATATAATTTTCATAGATTTCGAATGGAAATTCAAGAAAATGTGAAACCCCACTATATTCAACCATAAAAACACAATCATAAAGATCATACATTTGATATTTCTTTAAAAGCTTAAATTATCACCCAAATTAAATTGGAAGAAACATTGTAGTTCTCCCAAATATGAAGGAATAGATCCATTGGACCTATTATTATCCAATGCCAAAGCGCCTAGATTGTGTAGAGTGCTTAAGGATTTGGGTATGGAACCCGATACCTTGTAGATGAAAGGATTTGGGTAATATCGAAAGAGATCCTGCAATATCTTCTAAAAGTCCTTGCAGCAAGGAGTGTTTATTAGAAGTTAATGTTCATAAAATGTATTCTCCATTTGTATAGTGCAAAAAAAATTAGATTTGATTACAAATAGATATGTAATGTCTTGAACCTTGTATACTCATGATTTGTTTTTGACCATTTTTATTAAAATTACACATTGGAGATAGTGTTATGTGATCTAGAAACAAATAAATCGCATCATATATCAAGTGTTGATTCTTTTTGTTTTTGTTTTCTGAAAAATGTGTCAAAATATAAGCAATTGGCGAAGCCCTGCATGTAATAATTTTATATAACAATTTATTTATTTTATAAAGAAAAGTCTAAATTTATATCTAATTTAATGTCAATAATAATAGATAGTTAATAATTTTAAATAGAAATAAACCTTATTTTAATTGAATAATAACAAATAAAATTAACACCAAAATTGCTTATACCTATCACTTGCTTGGAAATGTTTGTATGTGATAGTTGTATATACTCCAAAGGAATAAGTTTAACAAACTCATTTTATAGTGATAATTATAAAGTAATATGTTTGAAAAATTAAAATTGAGCTACCGCTACATGGATTGACATATATTTATTTTTAAACATACTTTTATTTCCAGAGAAAAAGAAGTTACAATCCTTAGATACTAAAGCATATCTCTAAAACAAAATCAGCTTATCAAGAGCACAAATATATTTTTCTTAAAAAAACATATACTTAATATCTTCATACAAATCTCTATAAGTGTGTATAGTTTCATCAACAATGATTATGTTGATTATTTTAAATCATGGTTGAAATGGAGATAAGAACAGGGAGCTAAGAAAATGGACGTGTTTTTTGTTTATGTAGCTTGAAATTCTAGGTTTTTCATTCTAAAGCTAAAACCAAAGCAACCAATTCATCCAACACATACAAGAAAAGAGGCAACCCCACTATTTTTTCTGAATTTACAAGAACGTGCACACGTTAATAACATGCACAAGTTCTCATCACATATATTCATAACTTTGCAAGATTTCCATCACCTTTAGTATTAGGACCTATTTCAAAACCTATGTTTTATAACGAAATTTTTAACATTAGAACATATTTTTCTCTCCTAGGAATAGTCCTACTAGGCATATCCTCTTTGTGCAAAACTGCCTAATAGTTCCCAAAATACCACTTGGACTTTAAATACTCCATAGAGAGGGCATGTATTGTGGTTGGTGTTCAAAAGCTTCTAATGGAATCCATATCCAACCTTGATGCCAAACACCCCTTAGCGAGAGTTTGTGTTCACTAGTACATTTCGCACATTTTTCGATGACGTTTTGATGCCCTTCCAATGACTGCGTATCTATATTATGACAAATCCAATTCCATAGATTTGTCGAAGGCCTTTCGTTGCACTATCAACGTCCCTATCCATCTGTCGTACGTGGTAGTTGTGCAAACATTTAACAAACCATACTATCATCGAAATCAATCATCCCAATTTCGATGGATTGGACTGCCACATGGAATTTTCTAAGAAAACATCATCAACCAAGTCGTCCTTCTTTTACCGACGGGCTCAGTTATTACTGCGACATTGACTCATGTAAATACTTTCAGAAATCCGATGCGAGCACCATTGCAATTAAGACCTCATGGTTGGCCACCTCCGTTAGAGGCGCGACACTCTAGAGGGTGCAGTTAGTCGGTGGTCCAACAATATAGCGTGGTAAATTCGTTGAAATGGCAATGCTAGTGAGGACAGTGTATGTTGGATCAACAACGTTAGGGTGGGAAATGTTCATCAGAGTGGCGATGCATGAGAGCTTGAAGGATGTTGTATTGGGACAACAAGCCTTGATGGCTCATCACACATCTCATGGGTTCAGTCGATCGAGATGTCGACCCTCATTTAGATATAGTCGGTCAGGTGATTGACCAGCACACCATACTAGTCAGTTGGATAGTCGACGTGCCTGTTAGTCGGACATTTGACTAACAGTCAAAGATAGTCGGAAGGTCGATCGACCAACCCAAAAATCGACTATGAGTTGGATGGATAGTTGGTCGAGTCAAGTCCTATCGAGCCGACTTGATAGAGCGAACTTTGTGGAATCAACTCTAACCGTTGATGGTTATATGTGGACAAGATCTTTCAGATTATGTGGGAGTCGGTTAGATTTTGAGACTATAAAAGCAGACCCTTTGGGTCATTATCGACATGACAATGATGAATTTGAAGTGAGATGTTAGCACATAGTATTGTAGGGGTCAAAAAGACTCACTTTGGTTTTGTTTTTGAGTCATAAGGTTTATAGATCATAAGTTTTGAGTCTTTAGGTTGTGGTCATAAACTTAGGTTTTATTTTAAATAAGTGAAGTTATGTCTAGCTTTGGTCTAGAGTCTTTAGGGCATGTAATTAGTCATCGTGACAAGGTAAACAAATGCCTATGAGTCACACCTTTTATTCTTACATCATTACCTTGACATTTCACACCTCCAAGTTGTACACAAGGTTCCATTTGTCACCATCCATCCATTTAAGTGTTAAGTCAAAGTTGGGTGTATGTGCTGCCAACTCACAAGGAGAGTTCACAGCGTACTCATAAGTAACTCATGCATTCATTCATCATCATTGCAATTAAAGAATCGTGTCAAAGAGGATTTAATTGTTTTCAGATCCTACATTTAACCGTTTTTTAGGGATTATGTCATAAGATCTTCTAACAGTCTCCTCGAAGTGTGCAATCTGTGTTTGAATTTGGCGTTGCGAACCTGGCGCGATGAATTGGTGCTGCAGACTGGCTGAAGAGGAGTGTTGGAGGGTGGATAGTTTGCAAACATATCTATTCAAATTTATAGACATCAACATCAATCCTAGGTCTACCAGGTACTCCTTGAGGGTTTCCATGTTGTTTAAAGGTTGAGTGAAGGGTTTTTTTTTGTTGGTTTATCTATCAGCACTGCAAACTATCCAATTATTTTTCTGCCATCTTTCAAACCCACCTCCATGATGTTTTGAACCTTTCCCACTAGTCCAGGCTACCTTTTGACCTCATCTATCTTTCCCACTGCTAGAAATTCACCTATTCCATTAAATTTCCCCAGTGTTGTGAATTGGTTACTCTGGCGCTGCGAACCCTCTGTTCCAACAGCGCTGAAACCCTTGTCTTGTGCATCCTTAAAAGTTCACCCTTAAAAGACTGAATTTTTACCCCTATCAAACTTAAATTGTATGGTTGATCATCTGATTGAAGCAGGATTAAAGTTGCACACATTATTAATATTGCTAACTAATATTTATGTTGATGGAAGACCTGTTTTAGTAGGGATTTCTCTTTTATTTCCCTTTTATGATAACTCTCAACTGTTATTCTATATCCCTCCTTTTTGAAGAGTGTCATGTCTCATACCTCAATGTGTATAGAGTAAGGTGTATAAATCTCTATGCAAGGTCAGCCTTTTGAAAATAGTTATATCATCAAAACCCTAATTTCCTGTCTTTTTTGTTTTCACACACCTAGTTGTCATAAACAATTTACAGAAAAGCATTCTTCCAGCAACAGTTATGGATAGTCAACAACAAAAGAAGACTCACAAGGGAGGGGATATTGTGAGGACAAAGCCTTATGATATGCAGCTCCTTAACTCTGAACCTTTGTTCAGGGAATCCTTTCAGAGGGTAGGTTGCATTAACTTTTTTCAAAAGATGCAGGGGGGGCATCCAGAGGTGGCCAGAGAGTTTTCACTCAACTTTAATGGGACTAAAACCAAAGTGGGGATGTTAGAGTTTGAGGTTTCAAAAAATTCCATCTCTGTTGCAACAGAGATACCCAACAATGGAGAGAAATGGTTCAAGGCTATGTCATTAAATTCTTCCTTCTCAAAGGAATTTCTTAAGCCAGAGTATCAGGAGGACAATTTGTCCAAAGAAGTGCCTAGAAACCACATGCTTGAATGTTTTGATAAGATGTTGAAGGTTATCCATAGATAATTCACATGCGAGGGGAGGTTCAACATGGGTAGCAATACCACATAAGGTTGTTGTTACACTTCACAGGGAAGGAAGCCATGAACCTTCCATTTTATATTTTTAGAAGCACTGGTAAAATGTCTGACAGAGTTCACGCTAAGTCAAAGCAAGTAGACACTAGCTTTTTTCGCTCTAGCCTTATTAATATGTTAGTGATGGAAGAGTTGAGGAAAACAAACATTGATTGAGAGACCTTCCTGATTTCATCACAATTTCAGCTAGATGTTTCTCCCACTCCACAATCCAAGAGACAAAGCCCTACTTCTATTGAGAGGATTGTACATTCAGATACTAGCAAGAAGAAAAGGGTGACAATAACTAATAAGTTTGTTAGAGCTACAAATGAAGCATAAGCATAAGGCCCCTCACAACCTTCAGATAGAGAAAATTCACCCATGGAAGATCATATCCATATGGAGGTTCCTTCAAGCAAACCCACAAGGTTGAGAGGAAGAAAGATTTTTTTTCCCTCACCTATTGTTGTGGACAAAGTTAAGCATAGGAGGCCTTTTACTAGAGCAACAACCAAGCAAAATGTACATGTGAAGGATGATGCAGTAGAGACCTCAGCCCAGGAAAAGGGGAAATCTAAATCTTCTAAGAAACCCATTGAAGTTATTGACATCACTACTCCTTAGCATGAAAGCAACCCCACCTTTAAGTGGCTCAAGAGGCAGCTCAAGGAAGCAAGAGTTGAAGCTGATAAGCTAAAAAAGGAGGACTTGGTTTCCAGAAAGAAGCTTAAGGAAATGTTGGAAATGTATCATTAGACCATTGATAAGGAAATGTTTTTGGCTAAAATGTTCCTTCCCCTCCACAGGAAGCTCAAAAATATCTATGGGCAGAATAGATCTCATCAAGCTCAAATCAGGAAATCAAAGGCAGAGCTACAACCTTTTAAAGAAGAATCAGCCAAGAGAAACCTGGACATGCTAGCCAAGTTTGCTACCAGGAGAAGCTCCAGAATTAAAAAATGAAGACATTGAGCCTCCATAACCAACATCAGTTTTGGTCAAAGTTCATGTTTCATGCATTTTACAACATCTTTTTGGTGATGGCTATGTTTTTTAAACCATGATTGACAATTTTGGTTCTTTCCTCTAATCAATATTATCAAGATTATGGAGTTTACAACATTTTTGGACATCTGATATAGCTTTGGGATGTTGAATACTTTGGTATAATGAAACAAGACACTACAGGAAAGTTCGCATCGCCCTGCGAACTGGCTGTTTCAGGACAGTTTGCAGCGCAACGCTGTGAACTCATTTTTTTGGATATTTTGGGGGGAAATAAAGTTGCTAGATTTCAAGATGGATGTGTACCATCTCTCTGAAGGTCAGTTGTGAGATGGGAGGCCACCTTTCTAAAGAGAATGCACTGAAATGAACACATCATTAGCCTTTAAAAAGATGTTTCAAATGTTGCGGCCATCATCCTGGAAAGTAGCATTCTGTTTCTTTTCTATTGTACACATGTTGCCATGCCACCTTCATGTATAGGGATCCTATGAGGAAGTTGTTATTCAAATTGTAAAGTTGTCAATGATAGTTTAGGCTATAAAAAAAGGCATTGTAAGACTAAGGATAGGTTGGAATGGTGTAAGAGAGAACTCATGTTTTTTATATTGTCTATGTAACAGAGAGGATCTCCTATTGTATGGACCATACATAAGACACTTTGGATAATGGAAATCAATATTGATTCTTTATCATTTTGTCGCTATCTTACTCTGATTACAGTTTGTTGAATGATTCATCTGATTGATTGTATCTTTGTTGCAATATAGGATCTATTGTGATATTGTTTACAAAAATATCAAAGTCTTTCTCTTTTATTTTAAGAGGTCCTTATTTCAGAGAGTTTTCTTAATATGTGTGTCAATGCTACCTTATGTAGATGATAGGAATATTACAATTTTCTTGTAAGTCTTCTACCTACTTAATTTATCTCTTAAAACCTAATCTGAAGTTATTCAAGGCCTTATTTGTTGGTGTATATTGTATGGAGTTATCTGTGATTGATATTCTTTTCTGAGTTTTCCATACATTAGCCACTTTTATAAAACATTTATCTTTCACATTCTAATGGGTACTAGGCTTGCACTTACATCAGTCTAACTATGACTCTCAGTGCTAACATGAGGTTTCGCAACAAATCATGGGGATCAATATGTGCATTATGCACTGTGATGTTTTTATCATAGTACATTGTGCTTAAGTGTTGTAACGGTGTCTTTAGACACCACCTATGTTCTTCAAAAAAATTCCTTCTTCAATTATCTACAGTACTGTGTTCTTTGTTTCATGTCATGTTCCACTTTATTCCCCAACATGGTATTAAATCTGATGGTTTAAACCTGGATATGTTATTTGTAAACCTTGTTGAGTCGAATCTGTTGCATGATCAACTCTAGGTTGGTGGTTTGTCAATTGGAACTTATTGAAATAGTCCATTCTAACTAGATATCGAAGATGGATTTGAAGATTGATCCTATTGTTTTGAACAGATCAAATTATGTAGTGTGGGCTCTAGATATGGAAACCCTATTGAAGAGTAAGGGATTGTGACAATATACCAAGGTTCCAATTCCAGATCCAATAGATGCTCCTGAAAAGTTTGACATTGATGGGGAAAAGGATGAGGTTGTAGGGGTCATCACAACCTACACTTTGCGGGAAATATGATTTCACCTTATTGGAATCAACAATCCTCATCTTATCTGGAAGAAGCTGAAGACTTTGTTCAACCTAGTCGATGAGAGCCACATCATGCCTTTGGAGAAAGAGTTGATATTTCTCAATCCTCGTTCCTTTGACTATTTGGCGCATGTGAAGGAGCTCTAGTTGAAATTGAGTCAATGTGGAAAGAACTACATGAAGAAGGAATAACAACTAATTGAGATGGTCCTGATGAATTTGAGAACACCATTTGACGTGTTTGTGTCGACCTTCTGCATCAATTGGAAAGCACACAAAGTAGATGGTAAGGACTACTCATTTGAATTTTTCTGTGAACTTTTGATTATTGATCAACATAGATTGCTTAAAGAGGGAAATCTTGGTGGTAAACACCAGAACCACTTGCTCAAGGGTAAGGGAAATATGGATTCCATGAATAGAGTGCAATCTTATGCTTTTGCACAGAAACCTGCATATCATGATCAGGGACCCCAGAGACAACCAGAACAAAGTCAAAAGAAGAAGACATGTCAATACTACAAAAATATTGGACATGTCAAGAAGAAATGATTCAAGAAGTGAGACGATTTAGAGGAGAAGGTTAAGAGACTTGAAGGATACATGTTGATTGTTCGTCGACCCACTGATAATTTCACCTTCCAAGTCGGGACCTCTCAAGCCTTGATGTCTCATAATATGTATAATGAATGGGTGGTCGACTCTGGGTGCACTCATCATATGGTGAAAGATGCCACTTTATTCACGAAACTGAATAAAGCTAAGGAGAGTAGAATATATGTTGTTGATGATTTTGCTTTGTATGTTGTTGTTCAGGGTGATGTAACTTGTCGACATGGTAAAATTGTTGACGTCTATAATGTGCCAAATCTTAGTGCCAATTTGTTGTATATTGCTCAGTTGACTCAGACCAATAAGATTGTGGAATTTTGGTCGGATCGGTTCTATGTTCGGGATTTGAAGAAAGGGAAGTCGATTGCCACTAACGGGCTTCTTGACCTGGCAAACAATTTATACAAGTTCCATGACTTGACTTGACCTGAATCTGAACCAACTGCACTTATTTCTCACACTGATGAGAGAAGTCAAATTTAGCATGAACGAATCAGACACCTAAATTTTCAAATTCTACATGCACTGGCAACTCAGAACATGGTTGTTGGATTGTCGAGGGTGTTTCCCCATGAAGGTGTATGTAAGGGTTTTGTACTTAGGAAGCATCATCAGGAACCATTCGACTTTGGAAAATCATGGAAAGCATAGAATCTTTGAGAACTAGTTCACAATGATGTATGTTCTATCAACTTACCTTCACTGGCAAGTGTAAGGTACATTTTAACTTTCGTTGATGATTTCTCTCGTTTCACCTATGTATTTTTCCTGAAGACTAAAAATATTGTCTTTGAGAAGTTCAAATAATTCTAGGCCTTTGCTAAAAATAAATGTGGTCAACCCATCAAGTGCTTGAGATATGGTATTGTTGTTGTCTTGGACACTGGTTCTCCTACTCTGCTCTTCGGCCCTTTGACTAGTCTGTCGAACTTTCTGCCTATTTCAACTTGATCATCAACCTCCACGTGGACTAGTCGAACATCTTCTGTTTCGACTAGTAAAATGACTAAAGACCCTCTGACGTATGATCAACTTGATGAAGTGAACCATAATTCACCTATTTCTTGCCTGCTCTGATGGGTTATTAAGACAATTGAAGTTGTTGGAGATGATGTCGGATATGCCTCTTGCGAATGATAGACTCAAATTCAGAATCAACATGCCAACATTTCATCAACACTTCAAAGGTAAATTTGGTCCTGTAGACCCATCGACACTTCACAATGTGGTTCAAATGGCCTATAAATTGAGTGGTTCAAAGACTCATAAGACCTACAAATTGAGTGTTTCAAATTGTGGAGATTGTGTTTTATCATTTTACATCTATTCATATTTTAGTTGTGCATTTGGAAACCAAAAAACCTCTTTTGTGCATAAAGGCTAAAAGTTGTCTTGTAATGCAAAAAAATGCATAAAGTGAAAAATGCATAAAAACAAGGCATGATAAAAAAATGCATGCCCTAGGAAGAAAAATATATGTATGGTGTTGGTAATTTACAAGTTACAAGTTACACTACTGTGGATTTGTTTTAAACCCTAAAGACAATATACTAGGGTGATGTGTGCCTAGAATTTAGTAAAGGGTTGAAATATACATGAATCTTTGGCAACTATGCACACAAACTAACTAAAATGGAAAAAAGAATAGTAACTGCCTACGTCCATGAGCTCGATGAGGCATGAGCTTGTACAATCACTCCACACATAGGTTAGTTGTTAGTTGCATTTCCATTATGAAGACCTACAAAAATCATCAGAGAATAAAAAGTTTATGACTGAATAATAATTAAATCAATAAACATGCATATCAACATGTACGATACTCTAGAAATACTAAAGTGGAATACCTGACTGAGAAAAATACTTGTTTTTCTTTTAAATTGCAATTTATGCATTTGTGCAAAATGCATGTCAGGATTCAAACAATGCATGCCTAGGTATTAACACACTTGCAATTTGAGTGATTCAAGTTTCTGAGGTTGTCTTAGATAATTTTACATATGTCTACATATTTAGATTTTCATTTGCAAACATAAAAGTAGTTGTTGTGTAAAAGAGGTAAAATATACCTTGTAAATTGAAAGACCAAAACAATGGAAAGTGACCTAATGGAATTGCATGCCCATGCTTATATATAGCTCCACATTTAGTGATCTAAGAATTGGGGTGAAGTTAATAGCATTAGAAATCTATATATTTCATCTGGAATGCATTTCAAAATGACTAATTACTTCTACCTTGAACTAAGATTCAAGACTTTTTGTAAAATGAACGACAAAACCGTCTTACTATAAAATGCATGCTTAAGACTCATATGACCTCAAAATTGAATGGTTCAAATTGTGGAGTTTGGATTTTATCATTTTACATCTATTCATACTTTAGTTGTGCATTTTGAAACCTAAAACCATCTACTATGCATAAAGGCTAAAAGTTGCCTTGTAAATGCAAAAAATTGAATAAAAATGCATGAAAATGGGGCATGATGAAAAATGCATGCCCTAGGAAGAAAAATCCATGTATGGTATTGGTAATTTACAAGTTACAAGTTACGTGACTAGGGATTTGTTGTAAACCCTAAATACTATATACTAGGGTGATTTGTGCCTAGACTTTAGTAAAGGGTTGAAATATACTTCTCCATCAAAGCTCACCCATCAGACTCCACTTACCACTCATTAGGTTTGACCTCCCTGATCATCAGACCTCAATAAGGTGATCAAAAAGTTATCATCAGAGAGTTACCATCAAAAACTTACCTTAGACCACCACATTATATTATTTAATATTAATTTGGATCTTAACCCATTGGGAAGAATAGCCATGATCTGTAAATTGTCATGGATATTCCACTGGAATAGTTCGTCACAATAGATCTAATACAATATTTAAATATTTACTATGAAGGTTAATTTCATTTACATCTCCAACATATTTAGTTACTGATAAAATAGATAAAATGCAAAAAATAGAAAACAATAAAACACATTCACACCATCCACAAATAAACACAAGATGTGACTTGGGAAACCCAATACGGGAGAAAACCCATCTAGAAGGTGGGGTTTCTCTGGTCTCTTTTCTTTGGTATAGAAATGATGCAAGTACAAAGAAAGAGGCACTCTCTATGGAGTTTCCTTTGAATTGTGGCATGTATGGTTGCTACAGAATCTATCCTCCTCTATTATGCTCACAGGATACCACTCTCAGATGTTTTTCTCAGCTATGGAACAAGATACAATGCAAACGAATGGAACCCCTTCTCCTCCTAGTGGCCCAGTTTTTAACATAACCAGATAACCATCTACGGATAGGTTTTTGACTTCCTGAACCTTCAATTGTGATAAGGTTTTGGACATTATAAAATGCTCTTATAAAATCCACTACGTGGCTAGTGCCACATGTATAAGTAATGGAGGCTGACGTGACATCCACTCGCACCATGGTGATCAATATGGTGTGTCAACTTGTGAGAGGCATAACTTTCTCATACGAACTCTGATTGACAAATGGTCTGTGTCGTTGGAAAGGTATTGATGTGTAGAATTTAGAATATTCCTCCATATTAAGGTTTGGACCAACAAAAAATTGTTTTATGCCACAAAATGGCTGAGGAAGATTTATGACTGTTTTTTGGACCCAAATTTCCAAATTTGGACCAGCTGCCGAAATGGCCTTGCAAGCTGATTCCTCCATTTTTTTCACCCAAAAAGTAGTGACAGAGATGAAAAATAATATAATGATCCAATCTGAATCAAGCCATAGGGAATTTTAATCCATCAGGATGGACTCATCAGAAGGTTTTACTTGTTTATTTTACCATGGGACCCCAATAGCCTATCAGGCTCCACTTATGGGGATGCCAATTCAATTTTTGGAGTCTAATCATCGAGATTGGGATATTTTAATATATTTGGGGGAAGAAATTCAGGTTTGATATTCCTTTAGTTATTCTATTTTCTTATTTTCTTTTTCATATTTATTATTCATATTTTATTTATTTATAATTATTTTCCTATTTTTTACTATGATAATTGGCCAAAATTAAAACAAGAGCCCTAGGTCCTCTGCTTTCTCTAGGTCCTTACAAAAATCAAGTAAGGGGGCTAAAAAATATGTAAACCATTCAGTCTTAAATTACCTCATACATGTGGTATGATGATTTCTAGGTTGAAGATTGACGATCCAAATTCGCCCACAAGCAGATCAAGGGTTGTTGAGCACCAAATTTCAAACAGATGTATATTAAGCTACATGAGTCAAAATAAAGCCCAAGGTACCTCGTTGGAAAGGTATCAAGCTAGAGAATGTATTAAGAGAGTACTTCAAGCCAAACTGATGACAAAAAATCCCATAAAATGTAAAGAACAGAAGGTCATGAATTTAATGGAAAAATCATTGTGCAACCTTCAGACGACCATATCTGGGAACATAGCTCATCATAAAGTTAACCGGGACTAGAAAAGAATGGTACAACTAGTGTTGACAAATTGAGGGTGAAAATTCCTAGGAAATACAAAAAACCGAAAGAGGCCTAAATTGAATAAAAAATAGATTGTGCAATCTTCAACCAGTCATATCTGGAGCTATAGGAGTTGAAATCGGACCTGCAAGAGAACATTGGAAGTATGAGACATAGAAGAAGAATATGGGATGATCTTAATCACCAAACTGAAGCAAAAAATACCTCAAAACGTTTTTAAAAACAGAAGAAGATATGAACAAGCAGAGTTAATAATATTTTTAAATAAACATCATTTATGAACTGACTTAAGGCGAGAATAACTACTCAAGAGCCTCTTCAAATTTTGTTTATAACACTCACATATTCATATATGAAAATGTAAAAGAAATGTGAAGTGTATAATTACAAAACAAAGGGAAATTAAATGACAAGTCACAAAAACTAAGGAGTCTCTCTTATCTTATAAAAGAAAACTTGTTGAATGTAAGAAGGGACTTTTTCCCGTTGTATAGACTGAGAATAATTTTATTTTTTGGATATATGAAGAGTAGAAGGGTTGTTGAAGTCACAATGGTTACCAAATGCATTTGGGAATACTCCACTAATGTGTTTGTTATTTAAGTTTTTCTAAGTGTTGATCATATGAACTATTTTTATGCTTAGTATTTGGAATGCTTATGCTATTTTGATTTCTTCTGAGTACATGTATGGTGTTACAGGTCTTATTTTCAACTATTTGTGATAATATCTGTAATATTATTATTTTAACATATTATCGGTTGCCATGAACTATTTTTGTTGTCAAAAATATCATTTTAAATTGTATTCATCTATCAGTTTTGCTCTTGTGCAGGATAGATTATAAGTAGTTAGATTAGATTAGTTTTATTTCATTTTAGATTATATTTAGAGCTAATTAGAATTCTTTGGGGGACAGTTCATTGTCTTTCCCATTTTTCTTTTTTTAATTCTTAGGTGCAACTAGGCCCACATACTAGTCATAAACTCTACACCAAGCGAGAGTAGGTATGATTGGGACCTGTCATCGAGCGCAAACTCCCTTACTTGCTTGATAGGTCATTTGGACCCATCAACAACTGGTAGAGGTCGAAAACTTCTAACAATATATGGACCCGTCAAAGTTCCATGACTTCATTTCCCAACTCATTCTGAAGGTACCATCTGTTAGCACTAGAAGTCACCTCCAGATTGCGTCAAAGGTAAGCCCAGTACCCATCAGAGTTTTATGTCACAGGTTGGTTATAAGAGGGTCAAATGGACAAAATCTTGAGATAATATCATCTTAACTCAGAAAAAACGGACTGATATGCACAAGAAGGTGAGGTCTTGGTTTAATTTCAATCAGTAGGTTGTAGTAAGGGTGAGTAAGAGCAACACTTTGGTGAGAAAATGTAGAGTTATGCCGAAGACATCATGTCTTCAAGCAACCCAGGAGGAAAAGCTTAGACACAAAATTTTCTTGAATCCAAGTCTCAAATGAACTGAAAGGAATTATAACAACACTATAATCAAACTTTCATCATAATGTCATCACAATAATTCAAGTGAATCAGTCAATCATGAACTCTTTCAGTGTCGGAGGAAAACAAGAGGGAGCAAGAAAGCTGACTATCATTAAACAAGAAATCTCAGACTACAAAGCATGACCAAAGAACCATAGTGTTCATGAAAACTTTACAAATTGGGATCTTTTCTCTACCATCGACCATAACAAAATATCAAAACCGAGTATTTATACTCAGAGCCACTGCCACCACCAGGAATGTGACCTGGCTATTACATTCAAAATTTTGCATCTGCATCTTCTTCTGTCGGTCTGCACTTGCATTCTTCTGTTAGATGTGATCTCGGATCAGCATGGGCCTACAGGGAAATCTGCTCGCAGGGGTACCATGGGATGACAGTTCAGTCCCCATGGTCGAGCCTTCCATGCTTTCCATTTATAGGGTGAGTTGAGGTTTCAACCACCAACCTACCTTCCATAATTGCTTCATCGGGATCTGAACAAGGTCGAGTCGACTTGGCACCTAGAGAATGCAATGACATCTTTCTGTGACCAACACTGGCATTTCAGCCCTTATCACATCTAACATGAACTTGACACTTTTACCTGTATGCGACCTCCGGGCCATGACCCAACGCTTATCCCATATGATATTTTAGGATTTCACATTTTGGGAGTCCTCTCTGCACTTGATTCCCAATATCCCAATGGTTGAACTCGCGAAATCAACTGACTCAGATGGACAGCTGGATCTGCTATGCATCTGACGGTGGAGGCTCCTCGTGATGGGAGCTTCCCTCTTGGCACTGAATTCCACTTGACCACAATATGTGACCCTGGGCTTAATCTTGGGCACTTCGCGATTTCGCGTTTCGAGAACTTGTGCCTTGCTTCATGTTGAAACCTTCGACTCGCAAAATCACGATTTCACATTATTCGTTGCCATGTACCCCTATGGTTTGGATAGACTAGATCTAATCTTCATCATATCAAGATTTCATGTCTTGTAAAGTTGAAATACTACTCACCTCCCCTCTCCTGATTCCCAATTTTTCGACTTCGCCAGTGTCAGATCAACGATCCACTTCTTTCCTCAATCCAACGGCTCAGATTAACATTGACATTTCAGGACCTCATCTATTGGCATTTCTCACTTGATCTTTTCTGAAATGACTTTCTCCATGTTGATCCTACACCACATGTCCTTCTGAAATAGACGTCCCGGATCATTTCGCGACTTCACGTTTCATGAGTCCTCATGACTCTGCCCTTTGACTGCTCCATTCTGTGAGTCATCGAAATGTTAATCTTGCGCCATGTGTCCTTCTAGATCGGATGACCGAGACTGAGCCTATGCTTGATTGGATTTTTCCGACCAGAAGAGTTCGTGCCTCGAACTTGAATAGAACACATTTGTGGGTTTTTTAAACCCCTTCTTTCGCATTTGGTCACCCAATGGCCAATTTCTAAGGGAAAACACCCCACGCAAAAATATGTGATAACACCATCCATCACCTTTGTCACACCACAATGAGCTTTTTTGGATCAAGGACAAGCCAACTAGTAGTGTTGGGGGCTTGTTGGAACCATAGTTTTGGCAACACCATGTGCCTATGCCACAAGTTTTATACTACATTAGTGCCAATATCCAGTACGTGCAAACTAGTCTCCACTGCACTTGCACCAACCATATTACAATGTGTGCGTCGACTCTGGTACCACACAAGGACTTGTAAGAAATCATGCATGCATACCTAATCATGAAAGATTAGTTGCAATTATTAGTAACCATTTGGTAATTGACGATTGGTCATGCTTGAGGTTGTTAGTGAGTTGGCATATTTGCTATCATTATCATGCTTATGGAGAGATAAAAGCAATGCATGCAAACTAGCTGATTATTATTTATTTGGCTATCACAGAGTTGGTTGTGGTTGTAAATGATGCAATATTCTTGATGTAATGAGATATGAGAGAGAAATTGGATCTAGATATGAGTTCTTGGTCTCTGGTTCGAGTTTCAATGACTCTTTGAGAAGGCTATGACCCATTGTATATCTGAATGATTATATGTGGTTGATTAATGAAATAATGAGATCCAAATTTGTTATGGATCTAACCTCCCTAACCCCTCACGTAGGTAGAATAATATATTTTATATGTAATAAAGGTTGATATTAGTTTATAAGGCCTATTGAATAATGTGAACAATTCTAATGTAATGAGACTTAATAGAAGCTTTTGCTTCTAGAAAGATCTTCCTCTAGAATGTTCTTTAGAAGATAGAATTAGTATAAATAGGAGTAGAAGGCACGAGAAAGACTTGTCTTGAGAATTACTATAATAGAGCATTGCTCTGCTGGAGGTTTCCCCCTTGAAGAGGTAAGTGAACATTGCTTTATATCAATAAAGGTATCATTTTTGGTGTTGTGTTTCTCAACATTTTGTTGTTATGTTGGTATTTGTTCCAGTATTTATGTTTTCTTCTTATTATAATATATCTGGTACCTAACAAGTGGTATCAAAGAACTTTCCTCTGCAAAAACAATGGAAGTTTTTCCAGGGTAGATACATGTATTGTCAACATATTTAAAGCATACATATTTTTTTTTCAATGGGTAAAACTATGATGGGGAAGAATACATGCATGAAATATAGATGGTTTCACGGGGTTACTTAGAAACAAATGTTTCACCTTGTTGGAAACCTCTGTAACCCATGTTGGTTCCCTTCAAGTAGTACTACATCAGACATAATCTGTACATGGCCATCACTCCCACATACCAACAAGTATATTAGGAGTCCCCTAGGTCTCTTGAAACAAGTTCTAGATAAATCAATTAGTCACATGAGTTCTATAGTGACACCAAGAAAAACACTCGGGAAGATACTCTCTAGTACCTGGGTAATTGGGTAGTATGACTGAGGGTATGGTCGAGCCTCCTTAGTTGGTGCCTTGAGATATTGGGCCTACTAGTATTCGACCCCGCACGTATATGACAGAGCTATATCACAGTGCAAACCCTTGTTTGTAGGAACCCTGGAAACTCTAACCCATAGGAAAGGAACAAAACAAAAAAGAAAAGAAGAGATCTATTTTTACACAACCATGCCTCCTGCATTCTGGTTGTGATGTTCCTACATAGTTTTTTATGTTAACAATTTGGAAAGTTGTCATGAAATTATTCTTCAGGCTGATGTAGAACACTGCAGAAGTAAAAAACAAAATGAGTATAATGGTCACATCGACACCCTTATTCAGGACCCATCCACTTGGATTCTTCTATTTTCCCTGATCATCATGGTACTCATAATTTTTAAGC
This sequence comes from Picea engelmannii, assembly GCA_009831015.1. Lineage (NCBI taxonomy): Eukaryota > Viridiplantae > Streptophyta > Pinopsida > Pinales > Pinaceae > Picea > Picea engelmannii. The sequence goes on along the minus strand of ML778686.1, from coordinate 803,656 downwards.
CTTGTTTTTTTCCAGTGGACTTGACCCCCTTATTTGGGACCTATCCCCTTGGATTCCTCTATTCGCCCTAATCACTATGGTACCTGTCATTTTTAATCTTTTGTTCTTCCATGGACCCACCCACCCTTCTCGACACCCTTATTTGACACATATCCCATTGCATTCCTCTTTTTTCCCTGATTGCAGTGATATATATCATTTATCCGTATTTTTTTCATGGACCCATTTCACCTCCTCGGCACCCCTCATTCCCAAATGGCCACTACCCACAACCAAGAACTCCTTCACCCACAAGTCAAATCCAAATAGCACATGGAGAACATCTAGAGAATGAATTTTGTACTTTATTCCTCCAATTCCAAATTGGAAACCTTCAAGGACGAAGTTAAGGGTTACTTGGCCTCCATCCACTCTACTCTCAACCAATTGTTAAAATAGTCCCAGGGCTCTCTCTCCTCTAAACAACCTTCACTCTATGAAGGTGAGGACTCTTCCCATAATGGTCCACCAAAGAGGGTGCCCATAGTTGTTTCTATTGTAAATTACCCTCGCAAGTCCAACTGAGCAAGGAAGTTCCTAATAAAGAATTAGCATGATTTTTCTGTTAGGCAGTTAACTAAATAGAAAGAGAAACAATGCTTATCAGTCAAAAATAAAGTAGCAAGTCTCTTGGTGTTGTTGTAAACAAAATTCACCCAATATGATAAAAAGGGTGTCTTCTTGCTGAAATACAACGAATGGTCATTTACTTCTCACTTCCAATGTTCTTCTTTAATTCTTTTCATACTTGTATTTGTGCAGTGTTTTATATTCTTGTGTACCAGTCTTGTTGTTGCTGCATTTTTAATTTTTACAGATAGAATTTTGAATCAATTGGTATCAGAGCTTGGATCCAAGCCAACTTCTACTCAACCGTAGAATTCAGAAGAGAGGCCATTCAAAAAAAAAAAATCTCTTAGAGATAGATGTCCTTCTCAGGACTTCCAGTATGCCCTCCTCAAGGTATCGGGTGCCTTCTCAGTGTGCTCAGGAGTTCAACGATTCTCCGCACAGAATCCTATGACAGATCGACATCCATGGTGAATGAAAATTATGTCTTCGTGAAGAGAGTCATCCACAGAGGATTCTGCATCCACTAGCACAGCTCCAATTCAAGATTTAATTATGGTTATCCAAGAGCTAATTTGTCTGCAACAATGCAGAGCTACAACACCCATGCAATTTGATATGCGCTTCCAATTACTGAATTTTGCAGGCCAAATGAATGGATAAAATGTCGATTCTTAGCTTCACAGTCTTTCCACATACTTTTGTACATGTCCTGAGATGACAAAAGGCATGAAGCTTCAAATCGTCGGTCTGCAACTTGAGGGCATTGCACAAACATGGTGGGACACTCAACTGGAGAATTATTCTTGCGTCATGGAAAGAGGTGACCCGGTCGAGCCACGGACACCACACATTACGACGTGGGATGGATTCTACCAGACTCTTAGAGAGTGCTTCTACCCACCGGACTATCGCCAAATGGTTGCATCTTTTTCAACTTTCCAATCAGTTCATCTAGGGATACATAAACATATTCTACAAACTGTGGATCCAGCTCCACATCATCGATCCAGAAGAGGTATCAATTATCAAGTTCAATTCTGGCTTATTTTTAAGCATTCATCGTGAAGTAGATATGTTCTACGGTCCTTCCTTGGACAAGGATTTTCTTCGGGCCTTGGTTGTGGAACGTAAGGTGGTACCTCGACTCCATTCTCCGTAAGCTCAAGCCGGACCATCCATTCCTTGTAATTATCCTACTCTTCCATCAGTTGGCCCACATTCCTTCCCCACCTCATCCCATAATCCTCCTTGGTGTTCTTTCCATAAGACCAATTCACACTCTTCTGTCGACTTTCGTGCACTTAAGAATCTGCGCAGCAACAAAAAAATTTTTGTCGAGATTGCTCTGATTAAATCCCCTACAAATATTGAAGTGGTTGCCCTTGATAACCCTACTGAAGCAGATCCATCCCTCATTTGAATGACCACCAATGAACCAGATGCATCTACTATTCCTCTCTTCACCCATAATTTCTAGATCAAACATGAATTTCCCACCCTCATTATGGACAATGGAATCCAAAAGAACCTCATCTCACATGACTTGTTACAACACCTTCAACTACCCACTACTTCGCACACAACCACATACCAACTTGGTTGGGTACAAAAGGGGAGGCCCTCACCTCATAGTTTCTAGGTGTTTTACAGTCACCTTCGCCATTGGTTCGTTTCGTGATACAGTCACATGTGAAGTCTCCCCTATGGATTGTGTAGACTTATCACTCGTCCTCCCCTACCAACAGGCTCGACATGTTGTATACCATGCCGAATCCCACCAATATCATCTGCAACTGGATGGGTGCACCTATGTTCTCACATCATATGCTCCTACACCCACTCCATCACTTACCATAAAAGAAACAGTTAAGCAAGTCAGTATCAATAAATGTGTCTCCTTGTGCTTAGTGCACCCTATTAAACCCGATAATTTGTCCACTCCGACACCTCCAGAAATTCTCCCTGTTAGCAGTGGAAGTCGCTTCTGGATTGCTTGCAGAAGCAGAGCCCAACGCCCATCAGTTTTTATGTCACGGTTTGATAGATGGGTGATCAAATGGGTAGAGACTCGAACAGGTATCGCTTCAAAATAGGAATTGTATCTAATAATAAGGAACAAAGGAGGTCTTGACCCAACTTCAGTCAAGGAGTTGATTTAAAGATGGGCAGGCGGAAGACTTGGGAGAAGAGTGAACAAACTATCTCAGCCAATAGGCCTTTCGGTAGCTCGTAGAGGAAAAACTCTGAATACAAGATTTGCTTGGTTCAGGGCTTCAAGAAATTGAAAGGGAGACTTGAATGGATCCTCCAATTCCAAGTCATTTAGTGCTAAGAAGTTCACAGGGACTATTTAGAACAACACAACTGTTACAGTGATCCAACATACATCATCCTATAACAGTCACAACTCGACTGGATCCTCCAATTCCGAGCTGCTCTAATACAGTATATACGAAGACGTGAAAGAAACTAACATTCATCAGGCAAGAAGTCTCAAGAGTCCAGAAATAACCAGAACACAATTCTTCATTAAATTTTTTACAACTGGGAGTCTTGCTCAACCATTGATGCTTACAAAAATGGCAAAATGCCTACATATACTTCAAACAACAACAACAGCAAAAACAAGACGCTGCATTAAAAACATTGCGTCTATATGTCTTCTGACAGTCTGCCCATGCAGACTCAGGATGATCGTGCACCTCTAACAGATGCCATCTTAACTGCTCGAGGCTCCAGCAAGGGGAGTAGTTGATTCATTAAGTGCCGAGCTATCACGTGCAGACTTCGGCTAGTCGAGAACTCGGGCACGGCTCTTTCGGAAAAAGGGGATACAGGACCCTCTCGAGCAGACTGCCTACCAGACCCGTCATGCTTTGCAATTAATGAGTGAGGCGAGGTTTCAACCACCCTCTCTCTTCATCATTTATTCCCAACAGGTACCGGGATTTATATCACGTCGAATCAGTGCCTGGAGAACACAATGCCCCCCCTCTTAAACTCAATTCGGCGCTTTGGGACCCGAGTGGCCAAATGATAAACATTAGTGACCCTCCTCTAGGCTTGTTCCTTTACGACCAGGCACCAAAACCACGGGCCCAATTCTGGGCACTATCGGCATTTCGGGGTTCGGGGTTTCGAGAAGTGAAGTGACGAGTAGCACTTGCCCCTCGAACTCCCGAATGCCGACGTGACATGGATGTGCACCATGCGTCCATCAGATGAACGACCCAGATAGTACGTTATTATAAAGGGGGTTGCCCCCATTTCCAGGCTCGCTTGACGTGACCTGGCGCTAAGACCGTGAGCTCGGCTTTGAAGATCGTTTATCGACATTTTGAGGTTCGGAGTTTCGAGATGTGAAATGATGAGGGACTTTTACCCCTCGAACTCCCGAATGCCGATATGCCGATGTGACCAGATCTTGTGCCATGCGTCAATGGATAGGACGACCCAGACTTAGCTTTAAAATATAGGCGCTTTCTCTTACGCTATATATCAGGTTACTTAGCAGCCTCGAAATCCCAATGACCGTTGATCTGCTTCGTGGATGGATCTCGGCTACCGATAGCAAAACCTTGCCCGCTCACTTGACTCGTAACTAGAAAAGAGATCCTTCCGCTGCTGCGCTTGGGTGTTTTCCGTTCATCCTGCAGACCGGGGTACCCTAGGCCCAAGACAAGAAATATCGCTAACATTAGGCTCCATGGGGGATAGAGTCGTCTCTGTGATGCTCTAAGAACTCATTCTGCAGCTTCAGTGCCTTGCTGTTGGGCTATGGAGTCAAGCTCAAAACATCCTACTGCTGAATATACAAGCCGAAAAAATAAAAGCAACAAAATAAAGATACATACTCAAAGGAGCTTATTTATATACAATCTTAAACTAATAAAACACTTTACATGGGGCTAGGTGAAAGCAGATTTCCGCCATAGCCATTCAAGCATCTTCCTGGATAGAAGCTCCTTCTTTCTGTCAATGATCATCAGCAAATGGTGTAACCGTGACAGCAGAACGGTTACACTCTTCAACTCCTCCTTACAGGCTGGAGTTGAGATGAAATAGGGCGGCTCCAAGGCATAGGGGAAATGCCACTCCATGTACTTGCTGACAGGGTCATAGAATGAGTGGCGAATTTCGGATAATTGGCGACAGGCAGCCTCCTTTGCTACACAGTTGCTCACATGTGACTGAATATCTTTGATAAGCAGAGGTGAGTGAACAACTAATGTAGGCTCACTGATCTCAGGCAGTGGCTGCTTGCTAACTGGCTCTGGAATGAAATATGTGCTCAGCTGCTCTTCTGGTTCTTCCTCATCTTCTCCGTGCAGTCCCCCATCTTGTAAAAAGGGAATGACCTCCTGATCCTTCCTTTCAATCCCAAATGTAAATAAATCATGGGAAATCTCGTGAAGGAAGAAAGAACAATCCTCTTCCACAATGGCTTCTTCGTTTAATTATGAGACAACAGGCTCATCGGGGGCAGATGCTAACGCATCCAAGAAATATTCAATAATCTCTTCAAAAGAGCTACTTAAATCATATGCCTTGAAGACTGGAAAATCCTCTTCGTTGTCTTCATATTCCAATTTTGTACACTGGGGAGTGGGGAATATCGCCTGCTCCACTAGTTCACTCAGGTCATCTTTTTCCTCCCAGGCTGGAAAATCCTCTGCACAGTCTTCATATTTCAACCCTTCTAATTGGGTAGAGAGATATTTCACCTGCTCCATCAGCTCACACAGGGAATCCTCTCCCCCCCTGGGATATTCATCACTTTCATAACCCACCTCTGATGCAGATGAATGGGGAGGAGAAAGGAATGATTTCTGATCCAAGTCGTCATAATCATCCTCACAGCCTATGTCCGAAACAGATTTATCCGGTATAGAGTTGTGGTATCCCTCACTACAGTTATGACAAACTAACACAGAGGGATAAAACTCTTGACAATAGGCACTGAAGGCTGCATGGAAATCACTGAGTGAAGAAATGCTAGCAGGGGGTAAAGAATGATACCATTTACGTGCATCCCCTGCTAACGAGAACATGAACATTTTCAGTAATACATCCTCATGATGTATCTCCCACTGATGCATGAGTTCATGAAACTCACTGAGGTGCTGAGTAGGGTTGTCCTCTTCACATTTTCCAAATATGGGCAAATAATCGCCCCATTCATCCAGACAGGGGACAACATTAGGAAAACCAGGAATAGCAGAAAAATTAAAAGGAGCAAACCTGCGAGCAAGGATTTTCTCCATATCGAACTCGTGGAGTCGCCAATCGATCCTTGAACCATGGAGTCACTAGGTGAAAGATGTGCAGCTTCGAATGGCTCTGGTCCTTGTTCACCATCAAAGGCTAGTTCCTAACATTGTTGTTTTCCTAGGAAGCTTCTCAGGCTGAGAAAGCAGTTGCTGAAACCTTCTTGAGAAAGCTCCTTAGGGTCAGCTTTCAGGTGTGCTAACAGTAGCCACAACTAAAACAGTGATGTGGAAACAGTGGAGTCGCCAAGTGCACAGTAGAAATCTTTAAGGGCAATGATGTCTGATGCACCTTCAGAATCAGAGGCTCAATGTCATTCTGCCCAAGGAAAATCTTCAACTTCGTCCCTAGAAACGGTACTAGAAATGTTAGCACTGGAAGTCACTTCTGGATTGCTTGCAGAAGCAGAGCCCAACACCCATCAGTTTTTATGTCACAGTTTGATATATGGGTGATCAAATGGGTAGAGACTCGAACAGGTATCGCTTCAAAATAGGAACTGTATCTGATAACAAGGAACAAAGGAGGTCTTGACCCAACTTCAGTCAGGGAGTTGATTTAAAGATGGGCAGGCAGAAGACTTGGGAGAAGAATGAACAAACTATCTCAGGCAATAGACCTTTCAGTAGCTCGTAGAGGAAAAAATCCAAATACAAGATCCGCTTGGTTCAGGGCTTCAAGAAACTGAAAGGCAGACTTGACTGGATCCTCCAATTCCAAGTCATTCAGTGCTAAGAAGTTCACAGGGACTATTTAGAACAACACAACTATTACAGTGATCCAACATACATCATCCTATAACAGTCACAACTCGACTGGATCCTCCAATTCTGAGCTGCTCTAATACAGTATATACGAAGACATGAAAGAAACTAACATTCATCAGGCAAGAAGTCTCAAGAGTCCAGAAATAACTAGAACACAATTCTTCATTAAAGTTTTTACAACTAGGAGTCTTGCTCAACCATTGATGTTTACAAAAATGGCGAAAACACCTACATATACTTCAAACAACAACAGCAACAAAAACAAGACGCTACATTAAAAACATTGCGTCTACATGTCTTCTGACAGTCTACCCATGCAGACTCAGGATGATCGTGCGCCTCTGACAGACGCCATCTTAATTGCTCGAGGCTCCAGCAAGGGGAGTAGCTGATTCATTAAGTGCCGAGCTATCGCGTGCATACTTCGGCTAGTCGAGAACTCGAGCATGGCTCTTTTGGAAAAAGGGGATACAGGACTCTCTCGAGCAGACCGCCTGCCAGACCCGCCATACTTTTCAATTAATGAGTGAGGCGAGGTTTCAACCACCCTCTCTCTTCTTCATTTATTCCCAACAGGTACCAAGATTTAGATCACGTCGAATCAGCGCCTGGAGAACACAGTGCACCCCCTATGAAACTCAATTCGACGCTTTGGGACCCAAGTGGCCAAATGATAAACATTAGCGCCCCTCCTCTAGGCTTGTTCCTTTACGACCAGGCGCCAAAACCATGGGCCCGATTCTGGGCGCTACCGGCATTTCGGGGTTCGGGGTTTCGAGAAGTGAAGTGACGAGGAGCACTTGCCCCTCGAACTCCTGAATTCCGACGTGACACGGATGTGCGCCACACGTTCGTCAGATGAATGGCCCAGATAGTATGTTATTATAAAGGGGGTTGTCCCCATTTGCAAGCTCGCTTGACGTGACCTGGCGCTAAGACCGTGAGTTCGGCTTTGAAGACTGCTTATCGACATTTCGAGGTTTAGAGTTTCGAGATGTGAAATGACAAGGGACTTTTACCCCTCGAACTCCTGAATGCTGATATGCTGATGTGACTAGATCTTGCACCACGCATCAATGGATAAGATGACCCAGACTTATCTTTAAAATATAGGCGCTTTCTCTTACGCTATATATCGGGTAACTTAGCAGCCCCGAAATCCCGATGACCATTGATCTGCTTCGTGGATGGATCTCGGCTGCCGAAAACAAAACCTTGCCCGCTCGCTTGAATCATAACCAGAAAAGAGATCCTTCCGCTGTTGCGCTTGGGTGTTTCCCGTTCATCCTGCAGACTGGTGTACCCTAGGCCCAAGACAAGAAATATCGCTAACACTCCCCTTGCTCAACAAATTTATCGATGTTTTCACATAGCCCACAGGATTACCCCCATCTCTCTATTGAGAATTCCATTGACCTCACACTAGGCATTTCCTTACCCAACGCCCCTTATTACCACTTCGTGCCTCAAGAAGCTTCTGAAATTGAATGCCAAATTGGCTAGCGTCTGGAATTCGGCCACATCAAGCCTTCATCGTCACCCTGTGCATCCCCTGCCTTTATTATCCCAAAGAAAGAAACTTTTGAGTGGTGCCTCGTAACTGACTACCATGCCCTCAATAAATACACTGTTAAAAATCGATATCCCCTTCCTCGGATCGAGGATTTTTTGGACCACCTACACGGGGCTTGCTTCTTCACTAAGATGGACTTGACAGCCGAGTATCATCAAGTGCGCATGCAGACAATTGACACATGGAAGACAACGTTCAAGACCAAATTTGGGCTTTTCAAGTGGATGGTAATTCCATTTGGTATGACGAATGCACCATCCACATTTATCCTCCTCATTAATGACATCTTTAGACCACACCTAGGTAAGTTTTTCATTATTTATTTGGATGATATTTTGATCTTCAGTAACTCTTGGAAAGACAATTTGCAACATGTGTGCAAAGAGCTTGAATTACTGCACAAGTATAAGTTGTAGGTGAAATAAAATAAGTATTTCTTTGGACAAACTTTCGCCCAGTACTTGGGATTCATAGTGGATACCCAAGGTGTGCGCCCAAATCCCTCGAGGGTGAAGTATTTGGAGCAATGGCCAACACCCTCCAACACACATGACCTCAAAAGTTTAATGGGTGGCATCAATTTCTACAGAAAATTTGTCTCCCACTTCTCACAACTAGCTCGACCTCTACATCAGTTGTCACATCAAGCAAATTTTCGATGGACCCCCTAGGTTGAGTTTCATTTTATGAAATTGAAGACAACATTTTTTTTAGCTTATGTTCTAAGACTGTCGGACATGAATTAGCCCTTTGAGATTGAGACAGGCGCCTCTCAATTTGTCATTGGGGCTGTACTTAAATAGGGAGGTCATCGAGTATCATATCACTCTGAGACTCTTACATAAGCCAAAGTCAACTACAACACATATGAAAAGGAATTATATAGCTTGGTACAGGAACTCCAAAAATGGAGCCACTACATTTTGGGTAAAGAGACCATCCTGCATACCAACCACCCTCTGTTGATATTCATCAATTACCAAAGTAAGATGTAGGAACGACGCCATTTAAAATTGGCAGCGTTTCTTTAATAGTTTCACCTAGTTATTAAATATAAGAAGGGGACCTCCAATAAGATGGCAGAATTGTTAAGTCGACCCCCAATGTAGGTTATGCACATTTTATAAGTGTGTTGTGTAGCTTATGATGCATGGAAGGACATGTATGCTACAGATCCATGTTTCAAAGAAGTATGGCGTGCTTTGCAGCAACCTACAATCATCAACCAGACTCCATTTCTTGACTACACCATCTATGAAGGGTGGCTCTACAAACTCAATCAGTTATGTATGTTGCAGAATGAAGAGCGTCTCATTTTAATCTGAGAAGCACATGCCTCTTCTTATGACGGTCATTTTGGTACAGCAAAAACCATCCTCAATCTCCAATGCCATTTCTACTGGTCTGCACTATCCAAACATGTGGAAAAATTCATTCATACTTGCTCCCTTTGTTCACAAAGTAAGCCATCTAACCATCTCTGTGGTCTCTACCAACCTCTACCAGTTCCTTCTCATTCATGGGAATCCATTTCCATGGAATTTCTGAGTGGTCTCCCTACTATATTTCGCAAGTACGATGCTATTTGGGTCATAGTTTTTCGATTCTCTAAGATGGATATGTTCCTTCCGTGTCATAAAAGTACAAATATTGCGCAAACTACCAACCTCTTTTTCCATCATGTGTGGCCCCATTTCATCTTACCTAGTAGTATCATTTCATATCGTGACTCTCGCTTCCTCAATACCTTCTAACGTACTCTATGATCTTCGCTCATATGCCAACTCTGTTTCTCTACCGTATTTCACCCCCAAACTGATGGCCAAATAGAGGGTTTTCAACCGCACTCTAGTCCACTCTCTTTGCAACTAATTTTCCAAAAACAAGTAGTGGAACTCTTATCTACACATCATTCAGAACAGTTATAACAGGGCCACCCACTCCTCCATAGACTTCTCACCCTTCGAGGTTTGTCTTGGATTTCAGCCAAGTGCACAGTCAGAGTTACCACTCACTCTTGCATCTCGACGGTCTGCATGACAACAACAAGAGCAACAATCAACACAGATTTTCATACACAACATTGCACAATGAAATTCCTAAGTAGCATAGGCATTGCAAGAAACATGAGAGCGCACCAAGAAGACGCATAATAAATGGCGCACACCATTGGTTTTTTATCCTGGCGATCGAGTATGTCTATCACTAAAAAAACATATCTTCCAAGGAAAACACCATAAGCTCCACCCTTTGCGTTATGGTCCATACACCATGCTTGAAAGAATTGGAAAGAATGCCTATCACCTGGACTCTCCACCATAGCTTGGCATCCACGATGTGCTCAACATCAACAATCTCAAGTTGTTCGAGCCACTACTCCTTGAGGAAACCGTTATGGTACATCATCTAGTGGACATTATACTAGATTTTCAGCCTCCTCTACTCACATACACCATTCTATAATCTCGAACTCGCAACACTCGCCAGTGAAACTATGTTTCCTACCTTATGGGCTGTAAGGGTCGGACACCTGCGCAGGCCAAGTGGATGTCTCCAACAACATTGCAACGTTCTTTCCCTCACTTGTTGGCAAAAGCAGAGACACTTCTGGATCTAAACAGGGAGGAATTGGGCCACCAAAGAGCGTGCCCATAGTTGTTTCTATTGTAAACTTCCCTCGCTAGTCCAGCTGAGCAGGGAAGTTCCTAATAAAGAATTAGCATGATTTTTCTGTTAGGCAGTTGAATAAATAGAAAGCAAAACAACACTTGTTAGTTAGAAATAAAGTAGCAAGTCTCTTGTTGTTGTTGTAAAAAAATTCACCCAATCTGATTAAAATGGTGTCTTCTTGCTTAAATACAACGAATGGTCATTTACTTCTCACTTTGAGTGTTCTTCTTTCATTTTGTGTGTACTTGTATTTGTGCAACGATTTATATTCTTGTGTACCAGTCTTGTTGTTACTGCATTTTTTATTTTTACAGATAGAATTTTGGATCACATAATATGGCCTTTCATTCTAACTCCCTTCATCATGACCCCCGTCTTTCCAGAGTTGAAGTGAAAATTTTGATGGCTCGGATCCCAAAGGTTGGGTCACTCAAATGGAACATTATTTCTCCTTGTATAGCATTATTGATGAGTTGTAAAAGCTTTGTTATGGTGTCCTCTATCTGGATCTTGAACGCTAGAAATGGTGGTAATGGCATAGAAAGTCACGCCAAGGGTATGTTGTTTGGACACAATCTGTTGTTGAGCTTTATGAATGTTTGACACTGATACCCACTATTTAGGTTTTTTGACCAAATTGAAACAATCTGGCACAGTGGAAGACTTTATATTTTCCTTTCAGCACTTAGATTTCAGAATGGAGGGCATATCATATGTCCTCTCAAGGGAATGCTTTATTTGTGGCCTCAAGGATGAAATTTGTGCCTAGATCCTAATGGATCTCCCTCAAACTTGGTTGGAAGCTACTAAACAAACCAAGGAATCTCAATATATTATCTCCACCCAAAACCAAAAAACCTCATTTATTCCTCACACTCGACCCACCAATCCTACCCGTTCTGCCACTCCTCTCAAGATCCATAAATTAACTCAAGTAGAAATGGTTGAACTCCAACTCATGGGTCTTTTCTATAATTGTGATGACAAATATTTTTTGGGGCACAAGTGTAAGGAACATAATCTTTTTATGGCCATTTTGAAGGATGTTGTTTATGAGGAGGCCAAAGTTTCCCCGATGGAATACCTACCCCTAGTAGATGATCCTACTCCACCCTCTAATCCACCAGAAGTTGAGCCATTGATTTTTTTGCATGCCCTCACTGGCTTTTCTACTCCCCAAAACATCAAGCTCACCAACTACATTAAGAACAGGAAGGTCATAATCCTCATTGACAGTGGCAACACCCATAATTTTGTTCATTGTCACATTTCCCAGGAAATCAATTGTTATATATGTGCAGTAAAGAAATTTCAAATCATGATTGCCAATGGTGGTTCCATGAAATATGGTGGGCATTGTGAAAATGTGTGCCTACAAATTGGTCAGTACCACCTAAAATCTCAAATGTTTTCTATAAACATGGGTGGTTGTGACATTGTGCTTGGTGTTGAATGGTTACACACTCTCGTCCCCATCCTTATGGATTTTAAGGACCTAACCATGCAATTCCAATGGGAGGGACAACAATTTAAATTCCAATTTATCACAACAGGTTCACCTGAGAACATCAGTTCCCACCGAATGGAAAAACTACTAAAAAATGTCACTCTGGGAATATTTCCCAACTCCATTCCATTCACATCATTGAGACACCCTCTATGCACCCTAACTTCCAATATATACTCTCCTGACACCAAGATATATTTAACACTCCCCATGAACTTCCTTCTTCCCGCGATGTCCATGATCATTCCATTCTACTAGTATCAGACAATCTTCCTCCCAATGTTCGACCTTATCACCACCCCTTAGCTAGAAAAATGAAATTGAGAAAATTGTTCAAGACTTGCTAGAAGCAGGTGTTATCCATAGTAGTACCAACCCCTATTCTTCTCCAGTGGTCATGGTACTCAATAAAGAAGGAACTTGGTGCATGTGTCATGATTTTCATGCTCTCAACAAATTCATAATCAAAGACAAATTTCCCATTCCTGTCATTGATGACCTTTCAGATGAATTGAGTGGTGCCCAATACTTTACAAAACTTGATTTTTGTTCTGGCTATGACCAAATACACATGAAAGAGGAGGACATCCCCAAGACTACCTTCAGAAATCATGAGGGTCACTATCAGTTCTTGGTCACATCCTTTGGCTTGTGTAATGCCCCCTTGATCCAAGAGGATCCAGAATGCTTAAACATTTATATTCTCAAATGCTTATGAAAATGAATTTATTGCATAGAGCTCGGTGATAGATTTCCAATGGCACGTGAATCGCCTCAAATGAACGTAGTATGTGAAAGTTATGTTTGTTTGAAGTTTTCAAGAAAATAGGGAAAAAGGAAAAATAGGGATGCCACATGGCAATCCCACAAACTTCCACGTGTCATCCATACAAATGACAGGATGATATTATCATGCTGACGTGGCAACACAAGAGGTTGTCACATATCACTTAGATTTGACATTTTTTGGGGTCCAATTGGACATATTCGGAAGTGACACGTGGTAGGCCATACGAGTGATATGGCATGACCATACAGTATAGTTAGCAGGTGACTGGACGCTGAGGTGGAAGATCTGTAGAGGTAGGTGGTATGTGACATGGAAGGATGCTAATGTAGGCAACAGGTGGACCAACAAGACAGTGCCACGTGCCACTCTCCGATTGGCCAAATTTGTCTAAGGGAATAAAATTATTTGGGTCGAATGGGAATCAAATCCATGACCTATGGGGGAATATCCCCAGAATATTCCAACGATTTCATAATATTTCACCTACCATTGTGCCACATGCAACGGTTGGTTAGAACAACCAATGAAATTATATTTAAAGTTGTAACCATGAAGCTTGAGCATATAGGGGGTCGGTTAGGCTGACTTACCCTCCGAAGCATTGTATAAGACATAGAAATGTGTACAAAAAAGTGGGTATTTCATAGAATTTTGTGCATAGTTTCCTAGTTTTGCATGCAAGAGGTGTTCCTAGTTTTGATTTGGCTCGTTTTGTGTGCTATTGAGTTTTTTGAGAAAGGTGTAGAGTGTTTATACTCATTTTTCTCAGAATTCCAAGAGGAATCTAATGGAGATGTTAGTTCTATTTAAAAGTGTTGTGTATGAAAGTCTTATTACCATTTTTCATGTATGAGACCCATAGTCTCGTTATACGTGCAAAAGGGGGTCTTTGGGCACCTGTTCAGAACATAGTCGAGTTTATACTCGTTCTTCTCAAAATTTCATGAGGAATTCAGTTGTGACCTCTATTTATGGGTTGGAGTAACATACTTTAAGGGTGTATTCAAATTTTCCATTGTAACTCATCATTGTATCAAGCATTTGAGCATTAATAGAGTGGTCTCACTGTTTGGAAGCAGACCCGAAGATGTAGCCTGAGATGGGTCAACTCTGTTGTAAAATTGTGTAATGAGCATTGTTATTTTCTATCTCTATTTCTCTCTATTTTGACATGTTTATTTTCACAATTTATTATCAATTAATGAAGTTTATGGATAAATAAGTGTTTTCACATGATATTTTGCAAATAGTGATAACAATCTTAATTTCCTGAATCTAGTTAGGTGTTTAGTGTCTTCTTAAGAACTAATTGACATCTAAGGATTTTTGGATCAAGTTGGTGTTAGTGTCGGAAGTCACTCCTGGATTGCTTGCATGAGCAGAGCCCGACACCCATCAGTTTAATGTCACGATTTATTTATAAAGGGTGATCAAATGGAGATAATGGCTCGAGGAGGTATCGCTCCAACTCAAGGAATAAGTCTGGTACGTAAAGAACAGAGGAGGTATGGAATCCTAATTTCAGCCAGTGGGTTGATTAAAAGATAAGCAGGTGGAAGACTTAGGAGAAGATGAACAAACAGCTTTGGGCAACATGCTTGCGGCGGTTTGTAGGGGAAAAACTCTAAAAGCGGAATCCTCCTGGTTTCAGGGCTTCGAGAAACTGAATAAAGGACTTGATTGGATCCTCCAATTCCAAGTCATTCAACATCAAAGAAATCACAAGAACTGACTAGAGGCTCCGTAACTATTACAGTGATCCATTACAACATCATACTATAATAGCTACAGCTCGACTGGATCCTCCAATTCCGAGCCGCTCTAACACAGTGTAAACAAAGACATGAAAGAAACTGGCATTCATAAGGCAAGAAGTCTCCAAAGCTCATACATAACCAGAATAACAGTGCTTCATAAAAACTTTACAACCGGGAGCTCTGCTCAACCATCGATGCCTACAAAAATGGCAGAAATGCCCACATACACTTGGAACCGACTCCGGTTCGGAAGGCATGATTATATCATGAAATCAATGCTTGAAAATGAGGAGCTTATTTACCAGGATAGGCTGTCAGTTTGCCTCAATCAAATCTGCCCTCTGCTCCCCTATCACACGCCTCTTTAACTCAGCATGGCTTGCACCAGGGGGTAGTTGATCCCCTTGAATGTTGAATTGGCATGTGCAAGTTCTTCTGGTGAGTTGGAGACTCGACGTGGTTTTTCTGAAGAGAACTGGTACAAGGGACCATCCTGGGTAATACTTCAGCCGGGACCTCCATATTCTGCAATAAATGGGTGACGTGAGGCCTCACACACCCTCTTTCTCCTTTCTGCTGGGCCGAAGCAGCTTTTTGGATCTCTGAGTGGAATCCTTGATGGACACCCGACCCAGCCCATAGGTTTCTCCTTCTTTCCTCATGGCTTTCCGAACTTCACCGTGACCTTGTCCAGACTCTGTATCAGGTTTTGGGGTTTCGCATTCCCCGTTGTCAAGAGTTCTCGACCCTCTGAACTCCCGATCACCGATTCTCCGATGAGCGCATGTATAGATTAGCCCTCCTGGCTACACGGTGGTTCATACAAACACCTCCTATATGACTAGAGCCAAAACTCTGTCGGGGCTTCGACGCTTTTGATGCCTCGATACACAAGTCCTCGAGACTCGCGATCCTCCGATTGCCGAAGCGCCTTCCGTGCTGGCCCAGGTCCAAGTGACCGCCACCATATGCCCTCGATCGTATTCTCCCTCGGGATTTCATGGTTTGCGATGTCAACGAGAACGCAACCTCCGAGTTCGCGATATGTCGATGCCACTTGGTGCTATCTCCTTACAAGGATTGACTCTCCAACACCTGTCCCCCACTACGGTTCTCAGCTCCGTCGAGAAATCGCGTATCAGGATATCGCGTATCAGGATATCGCGATTCCTGTTGCCATGTGCGCGGGATTTTCAGTTCCCTGACCCCCGACTCTGCGGGATCTCTCACCACATGTCTCTGCTGACAGACGGCTCTGATCTTCTCGACACTTTTGTGGGCCCGGGTTCCCGGACACTCTCGGCACTTCGCGCCTCGCGAAATAACGGAACTGTTCTTTGCGTGTTGGAGTCGCGATGGGTGAAACGCCGAGATGGCCAGCTCTTGCGACACGTGCCATTGGATCGGACGACCTATATTCAGCTTCCAATCAGAAGAGACTTCTCTGCTGCTAAATGTCGGGTAAAATGGCAACTCCGAGATCCCGCTAACCGTTGATCTGCTTCATGGACGAATCTCGGCTGCCGATGGCAAGACTTCGCACGCTCGCTTGGTTTGTTACTTGGAAAAACAAGAATTCTCCCGAGCTCGCTTGAGCAATTGTGCAACTTGCAGACCCGCATGCTTCTCGAACCCGTGACAAGAATTATTGCTAACATCAGGCTCCATGGGGGATAGAGTCGTCCCTATGATGCTCTAAGAACTCCTCCTACAGTTCCAGTCGCCTTTCTGTTGGGCTATGGAGTCATCATTAGGCCACAAAAATAAAAATGAAAATGAACTAAGAAACAAAAGGACAATATTTAAAAACAAAAGAGTCATCTGAGACTCAAACAAAAAATTTTTTTAGGAAATGCCCATTCACTCGGCTACCGAAAACCTCTTCACCTTCCAAATCTCGCAACCTGTATGTGTTGTTTGAGAAAGCCTCGGAGATTCCGAAAGGCCCAATCCACAGGGCTTCAAATTTGCTTTGTTTGCCCTTATCTTGTTTAGGAGCATCCCATTTCAACACCAGGTCTCCTACCTGGAACCGCTCCTTCTTGGCCTTCCTATCGAAGACCTGCTTGATTTTCTGCTGATGGTCCTGAATCCTATCCAATGTCTGCTCCCTAGCCTGTTGGACCTCTACTAACTGATGAATCCTTCTGATCATGTCATCGGGCTCATCCTAATGGTCCTGGAGGAATTTCTCTACAGGTATGGCTAGCTGAGACGGGAAGACGGCTTCGGTTCCGTAGACTAACTGGAAAGGAGAGAGACCTGTAGCTCTCTTTGTAGTCACTCGATCAGCCCATAGGGTGAATTTAAGCTTCGAGTTCCAAGCCCTTTGGTTGTCTTCCAACATCTTTTTGATGATCCTTATTAAACTTTTGTTGGAGGACTCTGCTAAACCATTGCCCTGTGGATAATATGGGGTGGAGTGAATCAGTTTAATCTCGAACTGCTTACAGAACTTGGCTAATGGCTCAGACCCAAAAGCAGCTGCATTATCAGTGACAATCTTATCTAGGCAGCCGAACCTTGTGATGAGGTCCTCTAAGAATCCGATGATGACCTTGTGGGAAGCACTCCTGGTGGGGATAGCTTCAATCCACTTGGTAAAGAAATCTGTAGCAGTCAGGATCCACCCGTGCTGCCCACTGGAAGCAGGGTGAATTTCTCCAATGAAATCTAGGCCCCACTGCTGGAAAGGCCCTGAAACCACCACCGGTTTTAATGGAAGAGACCTGAGCTGCTGCTTTCCTGCAAATCTTTGACATTTGAGGCAGGCTCTGAACCCTTTGCAGACATCAGCGAACACGGTAGGCCAGAAATATCCAGCTCTGAGGATTTTGTGGGCTGTGGCTCTCCAGAAATGGTGCCCCCCACATAGGCCACTGTGAAATTATGCCACAATCATTTTGGCCTTTGGCGGACTCATGCATTTTAAAAGCACTCCCAGGGGGTCTTTCCAATATAATATTTGATCGATCAGGCAGTATTTGATTGCTTTGAGCTTCAGAGATCTTACTTTGCTTCTTTGCAGGCCGTCTGGAGGCCGCAGTTCCTGCAAAAAGTATATGACATCCTTATACCAAGGACATTGAGCCAATGGGGGCTCTTTTCGATGATCTATATCAGACAGTCGATCCTGCTGAATACCTGAACATTCGTTGATGAAACTTATCTCCAAAGCTTGGCAATTTGCTTCAGCCATCAGCTTGGCTAAACCTTTCCCTTTGATCAATTTGGTGGGCCTTATTTCCAGGTCGAACTCCAGGATTTTGGCTATCCATTTACTCCTTCTCCCGACTATGTCAGGCTGAATAAGAATATCTTTAACAGCAGTCGAGGGGGCATAGGCGATGATCTTTGACTGCAGGATGTAGGTTCTAAAGGCTTTGAGAGCTTTCACTAGAGCATAGGCCTACTTCTCCATAGCGTCATACCTGACTTCGACATTTCTCAAAGCTCAGCTGAAATAGGCAATAGGCTACTCTAGCCCACTATCATTCGTCTGTAATAGAACAGCAGCCACTGTGTCAGGTGAGGCGAAGGAGAAAATAAGAAAGTCCTTTGAGTAGTTAGGACTAATAAGCATAGGAGCTTCAGTCAGGGCCTTCTTGATTTGTTCAAAGGAATGCCGCGATTGAGGGGTCCACCTTACTTCATTCTCTTTCTTTAACATAGTTGTTATAAGCTTTACCTCCTCAGCAAAGTTAGGCACAAACCTCCTTAGGAAATTAATTTTACCGAGGAAAGATTGGACCTCCTTCCTAAACCTCGGGATTGATAAGGCTTGTATCGCCTCAACTCTACTGGGATCAATCCTGACTCCTTCTGCTGATACTATGTGGCCTAGTAACTTTCCCTCCTTCATGGCAAATAGAGATTTTTTGGGGTTTAATGAAATGCCAAACTTTCTGCATTTCAGGAAAACTTTCTTGAGATGGCAACAGTGCTCTTTATCAGATTTTGAAAACACTGTGATGTCGTCCAGATAAATGACCACGAATTTATCCTTTTCCCCAACGAAAGCTATGTCCATGGCACACTGGAATGTTTCCCCTGCATTCATAAGTCCAAATGGCATCTTGGCATACATGAATGTGCCCCATGGAGTGGTGAATGTTGTCTTTTCCCTGTCTTCAGGCAGAACAGAGACCTGATTGTAGCCAGAGAAACCGTCATTCATGGACATCCTGGAAGCTCATGTCACCTTATGCAGTATATGTTCCATCTTCAGCAAGGGGTAGTTATCCTTCCATGAGCTCCTGTTCAAATTTCTGAAGTCTACACAGAGTTGGATCTCTCCATTCTTTTTCCTTACTGGCACCAAGTTGGCAACCCACTCTGAATATCTTAGTGGTACAATGATCTGAGCTTGAAGCAGTTTCTTCACCTCCCTTTCCATGATAGGCAGCAGCATGGGATTGATCTGTCTCAGCTTTTGCCTGAATGGCTTTGCCTCCTCCTTCAATGGAATTTTATGCTCGATGATAGAGGTGTCATAAGTTTTGAGGTCTTCGTAGGTCCGGGCAAATACATCAGCAAATTCTCTCAAAAGTCCAATGTATTCAGACCTCTGCTCCTCTGTCAGACTTCTTGACAATTTGATAAGCTTGGGCTCATCCTCGGTCCCAATGTTGTACTGAATAGTACCAGTGTCATCCTCCGAGATTTCTCCCTTTATTGATACATCATTTCTATCAAAGAGCCTTTCCAAAGGAACTAGTCCCCTTGGGATATGATTGCTAGGCAACTATACAATGTCATGTTTTTCTATTTTACTCAGCAACTCACCCCCCTCCAACCTTTCTTTAGAGACAGAATCTTGATCGATATGTAGCTCTGAAAACTCCTTGATAGTCTCCAAGAATTTCTTGATTTCAAGATCGTCTTCAAACACCTTCCAATGCTTAACATTATCAGGTATGGAGGGCCTATACTTTACTTCTACATCATACCTCAGTTTAGAGGGCAAGGGTACTATAAAATTACTAGCAGATGCAGCCAAGGAATCTGCCATTGTGTTCTTCTCTCTTGGGATGAAAGAAATGTTAAAAGCTGAGAAGAAACTGTCAACAAGATCCCATACCTCATTCATGTAGCTTCTAAGTCAAGGATGCTTAGCCTGATAAGCGTTTCTGACCTGCTCGACCACCAACTCTGCATCACTGAACACTGCTACTTCCTGAATCCCCATTTCCCTCGCAGCTCTTAATCCCAGAACAAGAGCCTCGTACTCTGCCACATTGTTGGTAGCTTCAAATTCTAATTTGCATGATAGAGATATGGTTTCCTGAGAAGGCGACACAAAAACTACTCTAGCTCTAGTGCCTTCTCGGGAACAGGCTCCATCAAAAAACATTTTCTAGATTGGGGTGATGGAGAGAGGAACTTCAGGGGAAACAGTGGGTTGTTTTATGAGTCTCAAAGGTGGCTCTAGGGCATGGGTGAACTGCAATAAACTGGAGCCTAAATCAGTGTCTAAGGCAAAGATGGGATGGTTGGTGGGGTTGGCTTCGTCACTGATTATATAGGCCAATTGGGCTTCCCTATATAGTCTTCTATGCTCTCCTCCGAACACTGGGATAGTAGCATATGTGAGGTCCAT
>ML778686.1:753032-780773 GCA_009831015.1 Picea engelmannii | reverse complement strand
GAGCCGCTCTAACACAGTGTAAACAAAGACATGAAAGAAACTGGCATTCATAAGGCAAGAAGTCTCCAAAGCTCATACATAACCAGAATAACAGTGCTTCATAAAAACTTTACAACCGGGAGCTCTGCTCAACCATCGATGCCAGGGGGTAGCTGAGCCCCTTGAATGTTGAATTGGTGTGTGCAGGTTCTTCTGGTGAGTTGGAGACTCGACGTGGTTTTTCTGAAGAGAACTGGTACAAGGGACCATCCTGGGTAATACTTCAGCTGGGACCTCCATATTCTGCAATAAATGGGTGACGTGAGGCCTCACCCACCCTCTTTCTCCTTTCTGCTGGGCCGAAGTAGCTTTTTGGATCCCTGAGTGGAATCCCTGATGGACATTCGACCCAGCCCATAGGTTTCCCCTTCTTTCCTCATGGCTTTCTGAACTTCACCGTGACCTTGTCCAGACTCTGTATCGAGTTTTGAGGTTTCGCGTTCCCCGTTGTCAAGAGTTCTCGACCCTCTGAACTCCCGATCACCGATTCTCCGATGAGCGCACGTATAGATTAGCCCTCCTGGCTACACGGTGGTTCATACGACCACCTCCTATATGACTAGAGCCAAAACTCTGTCGGGGCTTCAGCGCTTTTGATGCCTCGATACACAAGTCCTTGAGACTCGCGATCCTCCAATTGCCGATGCGCCTTCCGTGCTAGCCCAGGTCCAAGTGACCACCACCATATGCCCTCGATCGTATTCTCCCTCGGGATTTCGCGGTTTGCAATGTCAACGAGCACACAACCTCCAAGTTCGCGACATGCCGATGCCACTTGGCGCTATCTCCTTACAAGGATTGACTCTCCAACACCTGTCCCCCACTACGATTCTCAGTTCCGTCGGGAAATCGCGTATTGGGATATCGCGATTCCTGTTGCCATGTGCGTGGGATTTTCAGTTCCCCGACCCCTGACTCTGCGGGATCTCTCACCACATGTCTCTGCTGATGGATGGCTCTGATCTTCTCGGCACTTTTGTGGGCCCGAGTTCCCGGACGCTCTCGGCACTTCGCGCCTCGCGAAATAACGGAACCGTTCTTTGCGTGTTGGAGTCGCGACGGGCGAAATGCCAAGATGGCCAGCTCTTGCGACACACGCCATTGGATCAGACGACTATATTCAGCTTCCAATCAGAAGAGACTTCTCTGCTGCTAAATTTTGGGTAAAATGGCAACTCCAAGATCCCGATAACCGTTGATCTGCTTCATGGACAGATCTCGGCTGCCGATGGCAAGACTTCACACGCTCGCTTGATTTGTTACTTGGAAAAACAAGAATTCTCCCGAGCTGCGCTTGAGCAATTGTGCAACTTGCAGACCCGCATGCTTCTCGAACTCGTGACAAGAATTATTGCTAACAGTTGGTATTAGAGCTAGTTTAACGTGTATTTTCAAATGAATGCTTACAAGGTCCAAAACTCAAGCTTGGTGAAGGATCGTTTGAAGAGTACATTCCTAAGATTGGTTCAAGGCATGCATTTCGAAAGAATAAAATAGCTTCAACAAAAGACATGGATTCTTCTAATACAAATCCTTTCGGTACTGAAGAGGCATTATTTTCTGTGTTCATGACAATGAAGGCCATGCTGGAAGAAATGTATGAAGATCAAAAGAAGGCCAAGAGAACTGGTGGTAAAAGCAAAGGAAAGCCACATAACTTCGAGAAGCAATGGAAGGGAAAATAAGAAGATAAGTCTACATGTTCTCATTGCAAGAAGAAAGGACATGAGGAGGCAGCGTGCTGGAAGTTTCATCTAAAGAGGCTACCAAACAATTTCAAGGACAAGGGTAAAAAGAAGGCCACAACCATAGTTTAGGATCTTGGATCCAGTTCTAAAGTTACAATTATGGGCGTTAAAGGTATACCTTTTGTTGATAGTTCTAGTTCACATACTTCTTCTTCAAAGGCTAATGTAATCCCTGATGGAAGGAAAATAAATGACCCATTTCATTTACAAGTTATCTAAACGAAAAATAAGATTGATACACTTGTTGATAGTGTATCGCAAGTGGATCTTATTTTAGAGCAAGTTGTTCAAAATTTGGGATTGGAAACTAGGCCTCATCTGAGACCATATCCTTTGGGTTGGATTTGTGATAATGTTTAGTTACAGGTAACTAAACAATGCAAGTGACAGTTTGAGATCACATCCAGTTTCACTGATGAGGTAGAGTTAGACATGGTTCCACTTGACATTTACGAGATGGTTTTGGGAAGTCCATACTTGTATGACATGAAGACCATTTTCAAAAGGGAACAAAACAAGTATGACATTTTCAAGGATGGGATTGAGTTCATTTTGAGAGCTCATCAAATGAAGATGAATTTGACAGCTGTCACTATAGGGCATGTGAAAATGCTAGTTAATGCTAGTATCCAAGATCCATATTTACAACCTACAGTTGAAAGTAAAATGGGTCCTTTGGTTGATGTTGTTCCTGTTAAGAAGGGAAAATATGCTGATGGTTCATTCTCTTTCACATATGTATATTCAGTTTTGTTGTTTAGTTTATTACTTATCAATGGAGTATGTTTAGTAGCTGCAATAATGAATGGCGAAGTTTGTGAATTTAAGGGAATGGTTAACTTGGTCAACAATGTTGTTTCATTCTTCTTTATTGGTATGACGAGTTCGATGCTCATTATCCAATTAGAAAGGATGGATGGGGGTGACACGTGGCAAGCCCATAGGATGCCACGTGTCATCCATACAACTGAAAATATGGCATTAGAATGATGTTAGCATGTTGATGTGACAATAGGAGAGGCTTCCACATGTCACTCAGAGTTGGCATTTTTGGGGTCTAGTTGGACCTATCCAGAAATGACACATGGCAAGTTGTACATGTGACATGGCACTAACATGGCATGACCATAAAATACAATTGGTAGGTGACTGGATGCTAAGGTGGAAGATCTATATAGGTAGTTGGCAGGTGACGTGGTAGGATGTTGATGCAGGAAACAAGTGGACCAACCAGAGAGTGCCACGTGGCACTCTCTGATTGGCCAAATTTGGCTAAGGGAATAAATTAGTTGGGTCGAATGGGATTCAAACCCATGACCTATGGGGAAATAGTTCGAGAATATTCCAACAATTTCATAATATTCCTCCTACCATTGTGCAACATGCACTGGTTGGTTATAACAACCAACCAAATTATATTTACAGTTGTAACCATGAAGCCCAAGCATATAGGGGGTCATTTACGTCGACTTACCCTATATAAACCTAGGTATGAACCACTTTATGGGACATATAAATGCATACCAAGAAGTGGCTCTTTCATAGAATTTCATGTAGAGTTTCCTCGTTTTGCATGTAAGAGGTGTTCCTAGTTTTGATTTGCCTCGTTTTGCGTCCTATTGTGTTCTTTAAGAAAGGTATAGAGTGTTTATACTCATTTCTCATAATTATGAGAGGAATCTGATGGTGATGTTAGTTATATGTAAAAGTGTTGTTTATGAAAGTCTTATTACCATTTGTCATGTATGAGACCCATAGTCTCGTTATACATGCAAAAGGGGGTCTTTGGGAACCTGTTCAGAACATAGTTGATTTTATACTCATTCTTCTCAAAATTTTGTGAGGAATTCAGTGGTGACCTCTATTTCCGGGTTGGAGTAACAAACTTTAAGGGTGCCTTCAAATTTTCCATTGTAAGTCATCATTGTATCAAGCATTTTAGCATTAATAGAGCAATCTCATTGTTTGGAAGTGAACCTGAAGATGTAGCCCAAGATGGGTGAACTCCGTTATCAAACTCTATAATGAGCATTGTTATTTGTTGTCTCTATTTCTCTCTATTTTTCCATGTTTATTTTTGCAAATTATTATTAGTTAATGAATTTTATGGATAAATAAGTGTTTTCACATGATATTTTGCAAATAGTCATAACAGTCTTAATTTCTCAAATCTGGTTGGATGTTTAGTATCTGCTTATGATTATGAGATCATCATACAAGAAGGTAAAATAAAATGTGGTTTTTGATGCTCTTTCAAGGAAATATGAAGAAGAAGGGTCCCTCTTTTCCCTCTCATTCATTGTAGCAGACTGGCTTCAAGTTGTTCACCAGGAATGGTTGGAAGACCCCAAACTTTCTAGCATGATCCAATAATTGCAACAAGATCCTGAAACTTCTCCAAGGTACTCTTGGCACAATGCAAAGCTTAACTATAAAGGTTTCTTGTTTTTAAGCAAACAGTCAAACCTTAAATCCACGGGGCTCTTTGAGATGCATGCTTCACCTGTATCTGGGCATTCAAGGTTCACCAAAATCTATGAATGGGTCAATCATTCTTTCTTCTGGAACTGTATGAAACGGGACATCCACACCTTTGTGGTTGAATGTGATACCTGTCAACGTAATAAGGAAGAAACTGTTAAATCTCTAGGCACACTCCAACCACTTCCGATCCCCCCTGCTATTTGGAGGGACATTTCTATGGATTTCATTGTTGGATTACCTAAATCGGGAAATAAGTCAGTCATCATGGTGGTAGTAGATCGTCTTTCCAAATATGCTCATTTGTGTGCTCTTCAACACCCATTCACTGCATCCATAGTGCTTCAAATTTTTATGGATAATATATTCAAAATCCATGGCATGCCTCATTCTATTGTCTCTGATCAAGACCCAACTTTCACTATAAATTTTTGGAAAGAATTATTCAGGATCCTAGGAAATCAATAACATCTCAGCATTGACTATCATCACCAGATTGATGGCCAAACTGAAGCTGTCAACAAGTGTTTGAAAACATATTTGCAATCTTTTGTATCCGACAAAAAAAATCGGTGGGTGCAGTGGTTACCCCTATTTGAATGTTGGTACAACACATCTTACCATACTGCCACTCATATGACCCCTTTTGAAGTAGTCTATGGGAAAAATCCACTGTCGGTTCTCTCATACATGCCAGGTGTCTCTAAGGTTCATAAGGTTGACAACAGTCTTAGAGTTCATGCAACCATTCTCTATATCCTCAAAGAAAATTTGGTCATGGCTCTAAATCCCATGAAGCAACAAGCAAATTAGGGTAATTCAAAATGTCAATTTGTTGAAGGGGGCCATGTGTTTCTTCATCTACAACCTTATAAGTAGACTTCCCTCAAAATTGAACATTGTCAGAAATTTCCCCCCAAATTTTATGGTCCTTATACATTTCTCAAGCGCATGGGGCCCGTGGCGTACTAGTTAGATCTGCCTAGTCATTCTAAGCTCCATCCTATTTTTCATGTTTGATACTTAAAGAAAGTAATTGGAACTAAGTGTAGACTCAACGCAATCTCCTTGAGTTGGATGAAGAAGGTTTCATTTGGTTGCAACCACAAGTAGTCTTGGACCAATGAGAGAACTATCTCCGTCGACACACCATCAAGGAAGTATTATTTTAGTGGAAAGATACAACTCCAAAAGATGCCACCTAGGAGTCGACTACCATTCTGCAACAATTTCCTCATCTCTAGCCTTGAGGAAAAGGTTGTTCTTCAAGGGGGAGGTCATGCTAGGGACCTATCCTCCCTAACCCCTCATGTAGGTAGAATAATATATTTTCTATGTAATAAAGGCCAACATTAGTTTATAAGGCCTATTGAATAATGTGAACAAGTCTAATGTAAGAAGCCTTAATAAAATCTTCCACTTATAAAAAGATCTTCCTCTAGAATGTTCTTTAGAAGATAGAATTAGTATAAATAGGAGTAGAAGGCACGAGAAAGACTTGTCTTGAGAATTATTGTAATAAAGTGTTGCTCTGTTGGAGGTTGCACCCTCGAAGAGGCAAGTGAACATTGTTTTCTATCAATAAAGGTATGATTTTTAGTGTTGTGGTTCTCTACATTTTGTTGTTCCACTGATATTTGCTACAATATTTTTTCTACTTATTATAATATATTTGGTACCTAACAAAATTGTTGATTCCTATCATGAATGAATGTGTGTTGCATATGTTAGAATGTAAGTTACATATAAGAATGTTGACATGAATGAATATGATCTAATGTACGATTATGGGCCATGTGTTTTTGATTTACAATATTCCTTTATGCAATGAGTAATTGTTCAATCTCTGTTATTCTCATGAGACCTTATCTAGTTTCTGAATATTGAATATGATGAAGCCGATAGGATATTTGTTGGTAAAGTCTTTAGAACCCTAGGTTTGAAACCATGCACCAACATATATATATGGCCTTCTAAGTTTACTAGTTTAAGAATAACCATTATTGTATTCAAATAAACCAAATGCAATATCTTTGTATAAACATGTTGATGTATATATAATTTTCTTATATATTTTCCTTCATGTCATCCTTTAGCCACATTTCTTATATTAATATCTAATCTTAATTCTATATTGTATGTTGGCATTATCTATTAATACTAACTAATTTATAGTTTATTACTAATTCATATATTCCATTGTGATTAATACTAACATGTTTACGATCAAACATGGTGACATGCAATGTCACACGTAATATCTAACCCTTTTTCAACCATGCGCTACCATTGCTATTGTGAACTATAGATTACCACAAACACCGCATGGAAGATGTAATTAAAATATACTCCTAATTATGTACATTTTTCAAATAATACAAAAATTATGGAATTCTTTTTATGTATTTCTAGAAATGTCATTTGAAGGAACAAAAAATTGTATGATAGAAAACATACATACTCCTAATTATGTAAAATTTTCAAATAATACAAAAATTATGGAATTCTTTTTATGTATTTCTAGAAATGTCAATTGAAGGAACAAAAAATTGTATGATAGAAAACATATGTTGCTAATGAATGTTTTTGTTTATGGTACCATCAAAATAAAGAGGTAAAAATAAACATAGAAGAGAAATGTATAATAGGATAACATCAAGAATATCTATTCAAAATGACTTGCTTGATAGTTGTAAGTATCACAATTTGGCTAATATCGTGCAAAGGATAGTTCCTACTGATGTTTCTTTCCAAGATTCATTTCAAATTGAAAATGTTACTAATATTCAATAAATGCCTAACAACAATGTTTTTGTTGTTTTTGTTGGGGAAAAATTTAATTCTTAGCAAGATTGTCGATTACATAATGTAGCTTCAAACTAGAATGTAGATTCTTCTACAAATGTGGCTCTAAGTTTGGAGGATGGAAAAAACTAATGATACAAATGTCATTCAACAAATCAAAGCTCCTAAAGTGGTGGGCAATAGTAATATGCTTGCTTGGTTGATTTATGACATGGAAATTGTTGATGGTAGCATTGGATCTACTTTCATAAACCCTCTTTTTCAACATAATGTCCTTCCATGAGAAAAATCATCCATCCTAGAAATTATTTCACTTGGAACATCAAAGGTATTTAATCCAAAGGTATTTATTGTTAATTCATTTAATTTCAATCATCATCCATAGTAAATGTTCTACAATTACTTCAACATATATTTATTTTATGTTTATTATTGCATTTGTGATTTCATTTCTCCATCATGATAGGAAATTGTTCAATGCAATCAATTGAGAGGAATGAATGTCTACAATCTTGCTATATAAGATCTCATAAACATTTCCCTACTCCAATTGAACCGTGACCATCAAATTGGCATGATAACAATAATGTTGTACATATGCTTTCTTGTTTTTAATTTCTCTTTCTACTTTTCATTGTATTCATTATCGAGCTTGGCATAAAGACTATGTTAATTTTCTCATCAAGACACGATTTAATGTAATCAATTTAGAGAATTGCGATGTAAAAATTCTAAAACATGTAATGTTTGGCGTCTTCAACTATATCCTCTTGCTTCTAACGTAGTAATCCACTAAAATTATAGAAACGATGTACATTGTAGGCAACATTTCACTCTTGGAGATGGTGCTCAACATGATCCTCTGCCTAGACTTCCTATTCATAGAGAAAATACACATATTTTTTTTATAGGGGCATGATTCCTTTTCATAAAGAATTTTATGACAATAATAAGCTCTTAATTTCCCAAATGTTCCATGTTTGTAGAGAATCATATCTTGGAATTAAAGTTTTGTTGACGAGTCAAAATAGCTTGTCAAGCAGGTATGGGAAAATGCCTGATGGCGAGTCCTAGTTGGACTCACTCTCATTTGGAATGGAAAGTTTCGACCAATATGTGGGTTTAGTTGCCACTAAAATTTTGAGAGAAATTGGAGGGAACAAATGAATTGTCCTCCAAACAATTCTATCTAATTCTAAAACCAACTAATTAAATCAAACTAAAAACTATATAATCTAACTATTTCTAACCTATCATGATCAAGAACATTTCTAAATAGATAGACACAATAGAATATTTAATTACTTGTCACATAAATAGTTCATGCTAACAATCAATTATGTTAAAACTATAATGCAACCATTGCAGATAATAATAGTTATTGCCTACAACTATAACACTGTCACTATGTCTATTAGTAACCAAAAATGTTAAATAACTCAAACAATACACACACATAGTTCATATGAAATATCATTCAAAAACTATAAAATTCAATTGCATATGTAGAATAGTCACATATCGTTATGCCTCAAGCTTTCATACCCTTTCTCCATATTCAATGATTTTCACTTTTTGCCACTCAGAGAGAAAAATCTTCTCCTGGTGCTTTTTCCTTAATGTCTCCATCTCTTTCAAATGTGCTTCCTTCATGTTCTCCATCTCAGAATTATGTAGCTTATCTTTTTCATCAACTTGAATTTTAAATTCGTTTTAATTGTACCTTTTATTGTTTCAATTGGTCTTCCAGGGATATTACCTTTGCTTTGTAGTTGTCAAGTGTAGCATTTAGCTCACTAACAATGATTAAGTTGGCACCTACAAATGCATTAAGAGTGGATGTTGTGTCTTCTGCTTCTTTTTTAGGGTCATCTTTGGATAAGTTCCATATAATAGATTGCTCAGGTGTCTCTTGAATAATAGT
The DNA here is from genome assembly GCA_009831015.1 of Picea engelmannii. NCBI lineage: Eukaryota > Viridiplantae > Streptophyta > Pinopsida > Pinales > Pinaceae > Picea > Picea engelmannii. The sequence continues at coordinate 771,776 of ML778686.1, read as the reverse complement.
AGTCCCTTCTATTCTTTTTCTTTTAGCCAATCGTTTAGAAATTCCCTTCTTAGATTTGCTAAATAATTTTTCTCCAAGTGGTATCACAACATCATCAAAATCTGTCGATTGCACTGAAGCATAGGAAAAACTAAGTGGTATCGTATTCAGTAGAGTACCTGGATCAATGGGAGTACCAAGGTATGAGATTTTATTTGTTTTGCCAGGACTAGATTCCTTATCCTTGTCTTCTTCTAGCTTTCACTTCCTCTCTATCTCTATTGTTTCTCCGGTGTTTTATTCTTCCTCTCTCTTTTTTCTTTCCTCCTCTTTCTTTCTCTTTTCTTACTCTGCTACTTTGCATGACATCTCTTCAAGTTTTCTTTGTTCCTCAACCTTGTTTTTCTCTTCCTCTTCTTTCTTTAGATTCTCTTGCTCTACTTTATTTTGTCTTTCGACCTTATATCTAGCCCCCTCTTCTTTCTTTTTTAGCTCTTCCTTCTCTTCTCATTCTTTCTTAGTTTCTCTTCTAGTTTCAAAGATTTCTAAATTCTCTCATCATCTTTTTTTGCTTGTCCTTCTTATTGGTCTCATCTTGTTCCCTTTTATTGATTATTAATTTCTTCTTTTGTTCCTCAAACATCAACTTCCTTTCCTCTTGCTGAGTCTCAAACTCTGTTGTTCCTGGGTTTTTTTGCAAACGAGTTAATACTTCTTCAAAATAATGGACCCCTCGAAAAATAATGTCCCATTCATTCTAGTCATGATGAAAGGTGGATATCATGGTCAAGGTCTTGAAATATTATGGGATCACTCCCCTAGGGTCATGATTTTTGGCCTCCCTTGTACATAGGATCAATTATTTTAGGGTAGTTGCTTCTTTCTTTACATGTGGGAGATTCAACAAGGTAAACCATCCTACTTTGATAGGGATCCCAAGCCAAGTTCTCTTGTTAATGGTGGATAAATAACCAACAATTCCTCTTTCTATTGTCTGATAATTTATCTCCTTGGCGATAATTTTATCTGGGACATACTTAGGGAGTAGATGGGGTGGAGAAGAGCACCTAAAAACTCTAATATAGGTGAAATGTTTCTCCATATACCATCCTGCTATATCTTTCAAGGCTTCAATAGCTCCTAGGGTCAACCTGTGGGGTGCTTGGATGAAAATAAGATAAAACAAAGGAGCCATGAACTGGTCACATATTTCATAAAAGTACTCTTTATAATTGCTTTCCCACAATTCTGAGCAATACACATGAATAGGTGGTGAATCCTCATTTGAATTCCAATTCATGTCAGGAAAAGAAGTAGAAGCGCAAACCGCATTAAGTAAAAACCTAGACATATAAAAACTTGATTTTTGTTGGTGGGGGTGCCTTGATTGTTTTGAAACATGTTGGTTGATAAAATATGGGCCCGTTTAAAAAAATTCCCCACTTCTTCTATACTGTGTGACAATGGTGCCCACTCCATCTTAAAATGTACATTGTTTTCTTCCCCATAAATTCGACAGATCATCATCATGAGGAGTCAATATGACGCCTTGAGATATTGTGTGTTGTATATCCTATTGTCCTTTTTTGGAATGGTGTGTTGTCATCCTACCATTCTTCAACTATTTTAGTCTAGTCAGTGATCTATGAGTAAATGCCTCCATAAACGACTTGTTGAGAAAGCAATATGGTGTTGGCCATTTATACATGTTGTGAACATTGTGTGGCTTCAATGATGCTATGGGTTTTCATCTTGCATCCAATATCATAGATTCCTTCTTTGAGTCTAAATGTGCATACACCCATGGGCGTCTATGGCATACAATTTGCTTCTCTTGATATTCCTGAATACATTGATATCTTCATTTTCTTATGGAAAGTCTTTGTTAATGAACATTCCATATATTTCATTCCATGTAGGAATCCCCTGGTTTCCATTAAAATGGTTAGTATCTGATTTGTCGTCCTCGAGCTCCAGATATCTTGTATTCAACGCGTCTGTACAATTCAAAGTGGAGTAAAGGTTTTACACCAAGCTATGCAATTCACGACAACATTCACAAATGCAAACAATTCGTAATTTCCAAAATAATCTGGATCACAGTTCAAAGTCTGTGGGTTTAACTCCGATTGCTTTGCGAGGAACTATTTCCGAGACATTAAAATACATAAAAATAAAAAGAGATGCTTTAATAAAAAGGGTGACCTCACTAGGATTGTGGCCTGTGTTTCGAGGAAATTTTTTAACATAACGAACAATACTCCCACTGGTAAGAAGTCGCACGAAAAGGGTTAGCATGCAAGGCTTGCGAAATCGTGTTTTTAGAGAAGGAACTGTTTCTTGCAAGCTTTCCTTGATGGATCCGATTAGAATAGAGAGAACAACATATTAATCTTAAAGTAAAACAGAGACTGCACAAGAGTTCTAACAATTCCTCAAATATTTCAAGGGTTGGGAAATAATGTATAGCATCCAATCGCTCAAACCTGAGGGTACACTCTGGCCTTCCATAGCTTATGTAGAAATTTTTAAAGGGTGTCCCATTTAATTTTCTCCATTCAATTGCCCTGGAACAAGAAAATTAAATGGGAGTTGTTGTGCATACAACAAGTTGTTATAGGGTTTGAAGATCATATTTGAACATTATTACCTACTTGATAAGAACCCTCAAGAATTCTCATTCTTTAGAGATCACGTTTAGATGTTGTTTTTAGTATGGATAAAAAGTGATGCTTCTAGAATCACCCTTCTTTTGAGATTAAAATACAACATTTCACAATTATGGCCTTGACAACTCGTAATGTTGCTAAGAAAAACCTTAAATCAACCCCCAAATTGAAAAGAGGTGCTACTAATAATAACTTTTTTTTCATGATTAACAATACAACTTGATTGAAACCATGGCCTTAATAACTAGTACTATTACACCAAAATTTTAAAATCAAACCTTGATTTGAAAGTGGTGCTACCAACATCACCCGTTTTTTCTTTTGGGGTTAAAATTGCGACTGGTTTGAAAGTGAAACCCTAACGATTGATATTGTTGCATCCTAAATCTTAAAATCAACCCCTGGAATGAAAAGTGGTGCTACTAGTGGTACCCCCTTTTTTCGAGGTTAAAATTACAACCTCTTTGAAACCATGGCTTTGACAACTAGTACTGTTGTAGTTAAAATCTTAAAATCAACCCCCAAATTGAAAAAAATGCTACGAATAACATTCTTTTTTGAGAAAATGTAACCTAAAATCCCTATATTATTGCAAGTAAAATGATTAAAAAGAAAAAAATAACTAAAAACTAGAAAAAATATGTCTTTTAAATTTTCCTAAAAACCCATAAAAAAAAAAAAAAAATTCCACCACACCAAAAACACTATCCTTTTAAAAATAATAATAATAATAAACAAGACAAATTAAAAAATGATTTTTTTAAAAAATTGAAAAAAATAAAAAATAAAGCAAAATAACAAATTGAAAACATTAAATAAATCTTAAACTCTAAATAAAATATAATAAACAATAAAAACAAATTAAAATTTTGAAAAAAAACAAATGCGATGGGGGCATATACACTCTCGGAAACGTGGCTCCCCAACTTCAATCCCCCTTTTATAACCCAATCTCCCTTTCTTCCCCACTTAATTTACAATTATTCTTATTATTAATAATTCAATCTCCCTTTTATACCCCATTCTCCTTTCCTTTCCCACTCCATTTCCACTTAATTTACAATTATTATTATTATTAAAAATAATTATTAAAAATAGTATAGGATAAGGATCATCATATTTATTATTTTGATGGATTCCCTTTATTCAATCAAAATTTGGTTGGATTTTTCAGTTCAATGTTTTGATTTCAACAATTACAATTACAAAGTATAATCTTAAATTAATTTTGAGGTTATGAATTTACTGAGATATTAAAATTAAAAATTTAGTAATGCAAATTGTGATTTCAATCATTCTTCCTTTCAAACAAATACGAAGCAATTTGACTACTCTCTATTAAATGTTTTTTTCTTATTTTGTATAAATGATTACGATCACTATATTAATTTGATTTTTGAAAAATTATTTAGAAAACAATTATTACGTTCATAATAAAAAAAAAAAAATTGTAATTATTATTAGTCCTTGTCATAGGCGTAGAGGGACTATAGCGATCGATAAATCATTGACCTGATATTAGATTGTGCATTGACCAGAAATATTTCCATATTGTCTATTGTTGGAACAAGGGAAGTGAAGACATCGATTTTAATATAATAAAAAGTATCATGTTTATCAAGATCTGATTGGACAAAGGATTGGAGGTCTTATTGTAGCCTTCATTACAATGTTAAATATCTTGACCTGTCCAAAGTATTTGGTAGTATATGGTCTTTTTGAATTATATATTTTATTATGCATTGGTCGACGGTGGATTAATGCTAGCATTAGTTCGAATGTCTCCCTTAGCATTTTCTGTTGGGTATAATACATTCTCTACCATATTACTATTTCTGATTTTTGCTTTATTGTTGGGTGCTTCGAGAGAACAGGTTTTCCACGCTGCATATTTTCTTAAATGCTTGCACAGGTATATGCCCTTCGATGGTCATGATAGTGTTAATTGTTTACCTAACAGCTATGGCAGTGTTAAATGATTATTGTACATATGGGATGCAATACAGTTTCATTCATGGTCGACATCGTTGCTCGAGTGTTCGATCCTTATTCAGTGCTTTGTTCCATCATTCTGGTTCTTGTTTGATTCAACTTTTCAAAGTTGAGGTCCTGCAATTGCAGTTCGAGCTCTTCATGGTTATTCACTGGTTTGTTGTTTTTCAACTTTGCAAGTTGTTGGACTTGTTGTTGCGGTTTGCAGTTTTTGGGGCTGAGCTCTTGTCGTCCTTTGTTGACGGGTAAGTTTCCATGTTGTTGTTATTTTTCAATGGTGGCAGTCCCACCATCTTTGTTTGTGCTCTTAGCTTTTGTTCCTGGAAAGCATGTGCCTTGCAATGCAGAGGGATTTACGAAAAGTAGTTGGGAGCCATCAAAAGAGGGAACCATTGGGCGGGGTCTGTACGCAAGGTATGCTTTCATTCTGTGGGTGGGAACACTGCGTCTACCTATTCTATTTCTACTTGGTAAAGTTATTGTTTTATTTATTTCTCTGTTTTCTTCTCATTTTCTATGGGGACTAGGGGGGATTGAAGTTGAGAAGAAGAAGGTTCAAAGATACATACGAGAATTGGTGCCTTGCTTTGTTTTTTTTTTCTATTTTGCTACCTTTTATTATTTTCTCCTACTTTTCTCTGTTTTCATAGAAAGTGAAACTATGTAGCAAATACCTTCAAAGTGATAGTTGAAGAGATGAATGAGGTAATAGATGTTGAGTCGTATGAAATAGCTGCACAGTCCATTATACATGACAACATTGACGTGGTTTTGCATAGCAATGCACTTTTTAGATTGGATGCATTCTCGTATACTGTTGAGGATTTCCTTTTTGATACATTCCAGGTTCTATTGCATTTTCGCTATTCATCGACCGAGCTACGCAATGGATTGATAGATTATTTCTTGACCTGTTTTAAAAATGGCGATGTCGAGGCTTTGCAGTCCTAGGAATACGAACTGGAATCTGATTTTCTTCGGCAGTTGCATGGAATACAAGATGTCACTATGTATTTTTCAAAAATGTGGTTGTCTGCATCTCCAGTTCTTCCTCCGCGTGAGAGGGGACTTTGGGGAGATACATTTTGTATATGATGGTTGTCTAACTGGATGAATATATTAGTTTCCATTTGGTCATTGACAAGAAAAACAAGATATCTACTATTCAATAAAACTGCATCTGACAATCCATATTCCATCTTGTTCCATTATGCCAATTCCCTCAGTGGCCATTATGAACCACTGGTGTATAGAAAAATACACATATGCAATATAGAAGGTCCTCGTATCTACTTGTCCATTATTTGCAAAGACCTTCAATCGCAATGCAAAGGGATTTTGCATGGCATAGATTGCCATGGTTTACAGCGGGCAACAAACGTTGTGTCTAGTTGTGGAGATAGTCTATTCAATGCAATTTGTTGTTTGGTACTAGCATAATTCGATGTTCATTCGCTACAACTTTACACTGTACAGTCCTTTTGCAATGCAATTATAGGCGGCAACCAACAGGCTTTTAGGTGCTTACATCAGCACCTTTGCCCATATCTCGTAGAAAATATGTCAGCAGTTGGAAGTTGGCAGGAATACCTTGTGAACATGGCGCTTCCATATGAAAAAGGGTGTATGGAGGGTTGCAGATTCTGTTTGCAATGGTTGTCTGCCATATTCAGGGTTAATATGCAGGTGTGGTTTCCCTTGCCAGATTTCACTATCCATTCCTGGGTTATTGATTCAAATTGCGATCGAACAATTGACATCCTTTCGTTGAAAATAGATACAACACATATCCATTATGAACCTTTGCTTGCACATATCGGTAGTCCAGGGTTGACTGTTCATGCCACCCAAACGACATCGAATTTGCATACACGTGGAATGCTTTTTTGTGAAAATGAAAGTCCTCCCAGTTGTGATATGGGCAGACATGTCTTGAACAAAAAAAACATGCCTAAAATTCATGACAGTTGTGATGAGGCCATAGACTACTTAGACAAAAAACGTAGAGTAATTTATCAAAATTTGAAAAAAATTATTCGTCAAATTCGCTCGACTTCTGATAAGGTCATAGAGGCCTTGAAAACAAAACGTAAAGTAGTTTCTCGGAAACTGGGTGAAAGTGAAATTAATCCCAGTTTCCACTAGCTCATCCTTCCCTTGGGCAAGAAACGTAGACTAAGTTACCACAACTTGAAAAAGGTCAAGCGCGAGAGAAAAAAAATACATTGCTACACTTCCTTTTAGAGAGAAGCTCACATATCACAATGTAAAGAAATTTTTCCGTGCATAACAAAGCATAAACAGGTGTGATTGCATATCCCAAAATGGTGATGCAACTGTATGACTTCATGATCTACAAGAAACACCATGCAGTAGTAGCAATGAAAACCATGAAACAATTTCTACGAATACTTCCCTGCGAAAGAAAAATGCAAGACAGAACTACATGAAACAAATGAAAGACACTCCTTCCATTGCATGTGCAATCTGTGAACAATTGAATTTTTCAAAAAATAGTAAGGCTTTCATGCCTGATTTTCAAGAAGAATACCTCCGCTTGACAGCCCGTAATAAACCATTTTCCAGTGTGAAAGTTTGTCTTCCATGCAAACGATCGCTTGAAAATGGAAAACTGTCATAGGTTGCAACCCCTGGCCGAATAAGATGTAATACAACACTAGCATATGTAAGTGCACTTACAAAACTCAAGGAGAGACTTGTGTCTCTGGGAATTGCATTTGCCCAAATCAAACCTTGGGGCTATAAAGGAACCCAGATGGGCTTAACAGGATCAATTATTAATGTGCCTGTTCAGCTAGATGTTGTGCAAAAAGCATTGCCACAATATATTAACAATACAATTACAATTGTTGTGGCTCTGAAAAGACGCTTGCGATACAAAAATGCCTATTAGACAGGCAAAGTGTGTGTGCATGTTGTTATGAAAGCATTAAAGGAATTATGTTCTAGAGCCCTATATAAAGCAGAGAAAATTTGTATAAATGACAACTGGAACAGTGTTCTCGTAGAAGAACATGGCAGCTCTGCAGATACTCTTGAAAATCCTAGTGATTTTGATGCAAGTGATGAATCAGACAATGATACAGCTGTTGAAACATTGGTGCATGGATTCACTGATTCACAGTGCACTCATGACTTGCAAGACAAAATTGACAAAATTGCATCTGCCGAGGGGCAGCGTCCACTTGGAATATTCAAGGACAAATTCGCTGAGGAAATGAACTTTCCAACACTCTTCTATGGAGATCCACGTGGCACTGATATTACAGAACGATTCAGTTATCATAAAATAGTCCGATGGGAGCTTATACATTGTTGCTTCTCCTGTCACATAAAAAATTTGTTTTTCAAGACAATGCGCATAATAATAGAGCAAGTTTTGTCCTGCATGTGGGTCCAAATAAGAAAAGGCCAGCTACAAGGAAGAAAGTTGTTCACGAAGGATGTGAAGTACAAAGTTAACCTAGAAAAAATTATGAAATCTGATATTGGATACATAGATTTCAAAAACATCTGCACCTCTCCTGACTATTTGCAACAAAAAAAAAATTGCAATGGTCCGACAATTAGGCCCGCCAACATTTTTCATCACATTTACAAGTGCAAAGCACTGCTGGGATTCATTGATGGCTAAGGTATATGACCTGCATAAGAACAGGAAACGTAAAAAAGAAACTGATACACTGGAAAATAGCAACATTGACTACCTCATAAGAAAAGACCTGGTGACATGTACTCACTACTATAGACATAGAATTAATGCTTTGAGACAATTGATATGCCATGATGAAACATTTTTCAGAAAAATATCGGACTACTTTTTTGTCACTGAATTCCAGAATAGGGGAAATGAACATGACCACGCACTGTTGTGGATAGAGGATGCACCAATGTATGGAGCCGATAACAATTCAGAGATCGAACAATTTGTGTATAAATACATAACATGCAACACATATCATTTGGATCGAGAACTTGCGAAAGTCCATAGACATTACCATACAAGAAGTTGTAGAAAATGAAAAAACTCACATTATAGATACAACTTTCTCGTGCCGCCAATGAGAGCTACAAGAATCATAGAGCCAGTTAGTGTAGAGGAAAATGTTGTTGTTGAGAAATCTAAATCCTTGTTCGCATTTCTAGAAGAAGGGGGATTTGACGAAATGATGAGCTTTGATGCCTTCATGACACAGGTAAATCTTTCAGAAGATGAGTACATCCAAGCCATACAATGTACGCTTAGGCAACCAACACTTTTCCTTAAACGAAAACTCTCCCATATTTGGAACAACAGTTTCTCCAAGGATATGCCAGTTATGTGGAAAGAAAATACAGATGTGAAGTACGTGCTGAATGCATATGCTACAACATCATTTTGTACCTCGTATATGACGAAGATTGACAAATCTATGACAAGTGCATTCAGAAAAATATGCAAAGAACATGAAAGAAGTCATATTGATGCCATACAAATGATATGCACACTTGGACATACATTGCTTAATCTTCAACAAATGTCTGCTCAGCAAGCAGTTCACATTGCACTTTCCTTGCCCCTCACTTGTAGTTCAAGAAAATGTGTCTTCATAAACACATCTCCACTTGAAAAATGCACATGTGTCCTTAAACCACCAGTTTTGCTGCAACAAGAGCCCGACAATTCAAAGGACGTGGTATGTGGATCTATTATTGATTATTACATCCAGCATCCATCTCCTATTAGGCATATCTGCTTAGCAGAATTCGTATCACATTACAAAAACAATGGTGCACCCATATCAAAAAGAAAAAAACCCTCTGTCATACGATTTGTCAAATACAACAAACATTGTGACTATGAAAACTATTGTAGAGAAAAATTGTTGTTGTACGTTCCATTCGATGAAAACGAAGAGACATTAATGCATAACTTATGTACATGGGAGGTTGCGTATGTTTTGTCTGAGACTATGGTGCACATCAATGAAGCTAGATTTACCTACAATGTTAATCCAACATGGGGCGATCTAGAGGTTGCACTTAATGACCTAGAAAACCCTGGCGATCATGATGACACATTCAGAGACCCAAAAAAAACCAGAACTACTTCCGAGTCCTATGACTTACAAGGAGATTTGCCTCGTCCTCCAGCGGATGGAAGTGAAAAACATACCAATCTTGGTTTTCAAGTTACAAAACATCCTTTCCTAATTGAAAATGATGAATACCACAGAATAAGACATCTGTTGAATTGTGAACAACAAAGAATTGTAAAGGATATTGCTCCTAAAAAACGCTTGAACATGAACAGACGTGTGCATGTGTTCCTTACAGGTGGAGCAGGAAAAGGCAAGACATTCACAGCAAAAGCGTTGTTCCAAATGCTTATACGAATCTATGATTCAAACAATTCCTCTGATCCTATGAAACCAAAGGTCCTAATAGTTTCATACACAGGAAAAACTGCATACAATGCTGGTGGAACAACAGTCCACTCTGCATTTTTAATGCCTTTTAACAAGTCATGATTTCTTCCACTTAGCAAGGAAATGTTGGATACATTATCTAAGATTTATGAGGAACTCCAACTTGTCTTTTTAGATGAAGCATATTTGATTGGGAGTCGATTCTTGTATTCCATTGATAGCCGACTAAGAAGTATAAAACATGTGCAGATGAAATACTTTGGAAACATTGACATGATATTCTGTGGGGATCTTTACCGGGCACAACCCATCCAAGATTCTTTGATATTTGAACAACCCACGGTCAACATGGAAACAGTCACCCATGACTTCTGGAGAGACAATATTAAATTCTTTGAGTTGCATACTACAATGCGCCAAATAGATGAAACATTCATTGCAATTCTAAATAGAATGTGCACCAACAGCCAAACACGTGATGACTTGATCCATATCAATTTGAGATGCTTACGGCCTGCACCAACAAACCCAACATTCCCTTACCTATTCTACATAAATAAGGATGTTGCAAACCATAACAACCACATGCTCTCCCTAATGCCTGACAATGATATCATCATCAATTCCATTGACCTAGAAGAAGACAACCATGGAAATGTACCACGGCATGAACATTCAGTCACTTTGCCTTTGCAGCTTGTCCTCAAATTAGAAATGTTGGTTGAAATATATGCTTGCAACTATGATTCACAGGATGGCTTGGTGAATGGTGCAGATGGAATACTGAAAGGCTATACTGAGACAGAAAAAGTGGATGTCCTTTGGATTAAGTTCCATGAACCACATATAGGCAAGCGACAAGAAAGCAAGTTGTCTTATCTATATAATTCAAATACTAGAAGCGATTGGACACCTATTTTGTGAATATCAAAGCCAGTATCAACATTAGCAAAGACAGGTCAACTGAAGATTCGAAAACAGTTTCCAATTAAACTTGCATATGCACGTACAGTCCATAGATCACAAGGACTAACACTTGATAAAGTTGCTTTTCAGCCTGCTAGAATTCAGATACATGGACTTGTCTACACAACACTGTCCCGTGTTAGAAGCATAGAGTCCTTGTATTTACTAAGTCCTATAACAAAATATAACTTCAAAGTGAAACAAAAAGTTGATATTGAAATGGAATGACTGAGGACCACCGCAAAATGGCAACTACATTATGATTACCAATTCATACAAACAAATTCATCTATATCAATTCTCTCGCTTAACACACGCAGCTTAAATGCACACATGGATGATATACTGAATGACTATGATATAATGCAATCCGATATTATGTGCTTGCAAGAAACACACATGGCATTATGCACGCAGAACAAACAATTCCCAAATCACAATTGCATATCAAGTTACATTACACATGGGGTTATGATACTAGTGAAAAAACATCTACCAATTTTGGACCATATACATATCGAAGAAAACAATGTTGAGTTGGTGTTTGCAAATTTTTTTTCTCATGAAACGGAAGTTGCAATACTGAATCTGTATGTTTCTCCCCATGCAACATTCTCCAACATAGTACATGTTATTTCCAATGCATTGACCCATTTCCATCTGAACGGACCCATTGTACTTGTAGGAGACTTCAATATCGATATGCTACAAAATAGTGGCAGAACAAAAGAATTGGAAAACTACATGTGCAAATACAATCTCAGCTTTATTATGAATAACACAGTCCATCTGCAAAATGCACTAATTGACCATGTCTGGTCCAATGTGCCCATTCCTCAATACAATATGTTTGTCTTAGACACATATTTGTTTGATCGTGATACAATTGGTATTGCACTTGAATTATGACATATACATCAAAGTTATTGCAAACTCATATTTGTATGTTTCAAAGCATATCTGTATCTCTGATTTGTACACACATCGCTCTAGACGGTGTTCTATTCAAATTATAAAATTTACATTGTGTAGAAAAAAAAAATATGGTATATCCTCCCAAAAACTATTTCTGACTCTATTCAATGTATTCTATTTTTCTTTTGTATATGTACATAGTAGTTTCCTTTTTCTTAACATCTAAACTTATGTTCATATCCATTTTGCTTTGTACTTTTCTTCATAGAAACAGACAGGAAAAGAAAAGAACGCAAATAACTCCTACCCACACACGTAGACCAAAACATGCAAAGGTGCACCCTTTTCCTGCCCATGTTCCATAGTAAACAGTTTTTCGTTTACTTTCTCTGTGTTTGTCAAACTTATTTGCAACTAAGTTTTTTTTCGTTTTTTTTGTTTTGCGCGTAGAGGAAACTACCCTGTACATCCGCCATCCAACAGATGCAATGTTGGGCTGGCCACCCCGCAAGTCCACTTGTGAATTTCTATATCGCCCAACCATAACGGTTATTCGCAGGATAGGAAACATTAGAGGCATATTGTGCAACTTGCAAGTGCGGGATCCAAATAATGGTGTCTAAAATCTCAGCCACCCCGCAAGTCCGCCTGTCAAATTGTATATCATGAAACTGTATGTGCTATTTGTAGAACACAAAACAATATAAGGCTTTATTTTGACCCCTCCCGCCTGAGAACCCGCAAGTATGGAATGCGATATGGGTACATGGTGTATAAAATCTGATGTTGATACTTAATAAAGGTACATATCTAATTTTTCCTCATTTCTACACACACCAGTCTGGTAACCACAGAGTTGGTGTTGCACATGAATTATGAAATATGCATCGGGAATCGAATGGAGACAAGTTCGTGATCCAAATAAGTGGTTAAGTATGGAATAAGGGATCTGTGCATATTTGATATGTATTGCTCATTTCTAGGATCCCGCTAGCCTTGGAGTAGAATGTTGAGCCGGCCAGAACGCAAACTCGCTTGTCAAATTATTGTCATAAGCTATTTATAAGTAACCTAGCAATAGAGCCTCGTTTTTTACCCCGCCAGCCCGAGAACCCGTGATCCAGAAACTGTCAATGGTCTATAAAATATAAGCCAACCCGCAAGTCCCCTTGTCTATTTGTATATCGTGGAACCGTGTGTGCTATTTGTAGAACACCAAACAATAGAGGCATTTTTTTGAGTCCACCCATCCGAAAAACTGCCATCCCGAAAGTGGCAAAGTATGGAATGACATCCGTACATTGCTTCGCTGAGAAATTCCGACTCATGCAGCCTCAGCATTGTAAACTCATCAGTTTCATTATGCACTTTCACACTTGGCCATTCCTTCCTTGCTTGCTCTTCCTCATGCCCGTCACCTTCGCATATCTACATAATAAGAAATAGTGTTTATATATATATATATATCTTCTTTCTAAATCTTTAATGCTAACAGGTCATTGTGTAGGCACCGTTTAAGCTGTCATTGATGCGCGCAAGGCTCGAGAAGTTCTTCCATCAATGCAATTTATGAGAAGGCTTTTCTTATCCCTTCCCAGTCTTAATTTCAAATGCCGTGGAATGTCATTCACACACCGCCATCTTGCTTCCTTCCAGAAACCTCCAATCTCTTCCAAGTCTTAATTTGAAATACCATGGAATATCATTCGCACACCGCCACCTTGGTTCGTTCAAGAAACCTTCACTCCTTAAATGTTCTTCACCGTAACTGCCACCTTCTCACTTCTAAGTATGCAATAATTAAGCTTTACTTCTAACAGGTCATCATACAGCACGCATAGATATTGTCATTAATGAGGATATTTTCCATTCGCACGCATGGAAGCAATGTTTCAGGGGGATTATATTGTCCCCTCCAGTTCTTCATTTCAAGCGAGAAAATCAACGTTTCGACAAAGTACTGGCACCAGCTCTACAACAATTTTGTAGAAATACAGTGAACATCTTCCTCACGACCTTCTCATGTAGAAGAAGGGAAAAATAATTGCAGGGGAGGCGAAACATCCCGAAACTTACAGTGAAAACATGGATCTTGGCGTTGATATGGAAAGCATATTCTGCAACCTTGATCACCCCGTAGACGAAATTCATCCTACCTTCTCAATGGGCATGGTTGATACCCTAATTTTTGACGAAGATGAATCCTTCGTATTCCAGAATGTTGTTTTCGAATCCGAATCAAAAAAATTAATCATTGAAAAAAAAGATGTAAATAATAACCAAAGAATACATCGTTCAGAACTTGACCTTGCCAATATGCAGGCGTCCAAAATATCTCAACTTCACATGGAAACCGAAGATTCTCTTCATGGTTCCGTTGGACTCATTGAAGCCGAAAATGCCATACTAAAGAACCGCATTAAGGAATTAGAGGAAGCTTTGTTTCCTATGTCATTGCTTCACAATTCTTTGTGAATAGCAATGCCTGCTACTGCGTACACTCCTGCAACAAATATAAAAGGGTCCTCCAGCTTCCTCGCATCCTGTAGAGGATATGTCGATAAAAATATCAATAGAATGGAACTAATTATGAATGCCTGGGAAACATCACAGAATATGGATTCCCTAGGGAGCAGGGCACATAACTTGCTCCTACTTTTGCAAATGGATTTAAAAAATGAAGAAAGTTTCTATGTGCACACGGTCATCCCTTTTGTCATTCATGTCAACAACATGGCAGAGACCAGAAGTAGACAACATCATCTCCCTTCCAATAAACAGGTCACTCAATTAGAAGCATGTTGGAAAGAGAAAGTGAAAAATCTGTATGTCATCATCCATTCATGTGAGCAAGCAATATCAAAGAAAGAAACATTATTGACAAAGCTCACCAAAATAGACCTAGCAGGAAACACAAACGTCTTCCAGGACCCCAGCTTAATCCTCAACTCGCTGGCATCAACCAAGCAAGCTTTCGATAAACAAGTTGATAATTTGAAAGCCTTGTCTTTAGAAAATTTTTACAACATTATTGAATATCATGAACAAGAGGTGCACAATGGGCTATTCCGGTATTCGGTACAGAATGCAGACATCGATGAAACTCTGTGCAAACTTTCAATTGATCTAAGAGAATTAGAAAATGAAGTTTTCAACATTCAAATCCACAATGACATCAATGTCACCCCTTTGAGAAACTATATTAGAGAGAACTTGAAGTGGGTCATTGCCCAAATCCAACAGGGAAATGCATAGTTTTTTCTTTGTCAATTCAGTTATTCCAACTTCTCTGAGTAGAAATCTATAGCCAAAAAATGATCTTACCATTTCTACTTTTAAGGTATTACATTCTACCGTGTCCAACTCCTTTCCACAGTCCTATTTCTTGTACATATTTTTGTTATGGCCCGCGAGAGCCCCAATCCCAGTCTATATGACAAACACATTTACATTTTCAGGGATATGTAACAAACTATTAATTTTTTCATATACTCCAAATAAAACTATTCTTTTCTCTGCTTATATATTTACGTGTTCCTAGATTTTTATCTTCAGCCATGCTGAATGTGAAGACATTTTGTTTAATTTATCTCAATTCTCTTTTTGTCCTATGCATATTTTCTCCGACCTAGTTATTTTCAAAATAAAGTATGAAATAAATCACTGACTCAAATTTGAGATATCATCTTTCAAATATGTGTGTGTGTGTGTGTGTGTGTGTGTTTCTTTAAATTTCTAGTAATATCTAACAGGTTTCATTATTTTTTATATAAATGTCATGAAATTGTGTTCGCTACTTTTTTTGTACTCAAACGTCTAGAGAATATGTCATTTGTTGGATCTTTACCACCTGTGCTTCATACTTTTGCCACAAAAGCCCTTAAAATTTAAATAGTTCACAAATCCGCTTCTCAATTTGTATATCGCCGAACTGTGGGTGGTATTTAAAAAATTTCATATTTGGTATGTGTAATTTATGCTCTCCAAGAACCTATAATTTGATACATTTCAATTTCTTGTATCCACTAGCCCCTATCTTAAAGAAAACTAATTCGGGAATGCTATTTATTTGGTCCTTTTGTCCACCACCCTTTGTAACAGATGTTGCCAGCAGGACATGGAACAATAAAAGCTCCATTTTCAGGTCCCCAGCCTGAGAACCCACGATCCAAAAACTGGACAAGTTTCAATTCAAGGTTCCCTCCATGCTTTAATTCGGGAATGCTAGTTTTTTTCCTGCTTTTATGTGTTCGTAAAATTTCATAGAGAGTATGTACACAAAGTTACGTATTTGCTATGTATATTTTATGGTCTCCACGAACCTATAATTTCATAAATTTCAGTTTCTTGTGTCGATGAGTGCTTGTTTTAAAGAAAACTAATTCGCGAATGCTATCTATTTGGTCCTTTTGTCGACAAGCCCCTTAAAATTCAAATAGTCCACAACTCCAATTGTCAATTTGTATATCATGGAACTATCGGTGCTATTTTTAGGAAACGAACCCGCAATCCAAAAACTGGTCAACTCAAGAACCTGCTCTTTTAAAGAAACTAATTCGGGAACATTTTTTTTTCATGCTTATGTTAACCAGCCTATGTAACAGACATTAGTACTATGTTTTTTTCCTTTCTTTGTCCACCAACATATGTAAAAAACAAAAATAATTCGGAAATGCTAAACTTGTTTTAATTAATTATAAATGATTATATTGATATTAAAATAAATTATTGAGTTTATTATTTCAATTTGCTTATTCGACACGAGCCTCTCCAAATTCAAATACTTCGCAAGTTCGATTGTCAATATGTATATCGTGGAACTCTACCTTCTATTTGTAGCACAAGGAACAAAAAAATCCCGCATTTAAGGTCAGCAGCCCGATAACCCGCCTAATTCTGCATTCAATTTTTTTCATGCTTATGTTCACTAGCCTATGTAACAGACGTCAGTACTATTTTTTTTTTCTTTTTTTGTCCACCAGCATATGTAAAAAGGAAAACTGATTTCGGGAATGCTAAACTTGCTTTATTTAATTATAAATTATTTGATCGATACAAAAATAAGTTATTCAGTTTATTATTTCAATTTGCTTATTCGACACGAGGGATTTCAAATTCAAGTAATCCGCAAGTCCAATTGTCAATATGTATATCACGGAACTCTAGGTGCTATTTGTAGACCACGGAACAACAGATGCCCAATTTGCAGCCCGCCAATCCGACAACCCGCAATCCGTAAATTTCAAATAGTCCGCAAAATAGCTTCTCAATTTGTATATCGTGAAACTCTCGATGCTATTTGTAGGCAACGGAACAACACAAGCACAATTTTCAGCCTGCAACCCCGACAACCCGGAATGAATCTTTCGTGCATGCTCTATATATCTACTTCATCAAATCACATATTTTATTTTTGTAGGCCACAGAACAACAGAAGCCCGATTTTCAACCCGTCAGCCGAAAACCCACGATCCAAAAATTCAACTAGTCCGCAAAACTGCTTGTCAATTTGTATATTGTGAAATTCTAGGTTCTATTTGTAGACCACGGAACAACACATCCCCATCTTGACAACCCGTGATTGAAAAACTAGCTAAGTCAAGAACCCGCTCATTTTAAGAAAACTAATTCGGGAACGCCATTGTTTTCATACTTATGTTCACCACCCTATGTAACAGACGTCGGTACTATTGTTTTTTCTTTTTTTGTCCACTAGCATATGTAAAAAGGAAAACTTATTTGGGTAACATTAGAAGCCTGATTTTCAGCACGACAGCCCCAGAACCCGCGATCCAAAAATTCAAATAATCCACAGGACCGCTTGTCAATTTGTATATCGCGGAAGTGTCTGTGCTATTTGTAGACCACAGAACAACAAAAGCCCAATTTTTAGTCCAGTACCCCGACAACCCAAAAACCCATGTCAATCCTGCACCAAACACTTCTCTAGGAACCTAGGTAACATACGTTACTACTAATTTTTTTGTGTTTTTGTCCATGACCGTATGTAAAACATATGTTAAGAATACTATTTTGTATACGATGCCCTTAAAATTCTAATAGTCCACAAATCCGTTTGTCACTTTGTATATCGCGGAACTATTTTTTCCGCATTTTTCCCACGTACCCATGTACTTCAACTTCCTGCCCACGTGTCTCCTAACTTTAACTTTAGTTTGCTCGAGGCAACACACCATTACTCTGAGTGCGCCCTGCTCTGCCTTCACATCCTTTCAATGGAACTCATTGGTCCTTTACTCTACGCGTGTGGCCATTTATGCAAACTCACCAGCTCCCCGACCTATTTAAATTGCTCCACTGGCTCTAGATGGCTCATTATTTCCTAGTTTTTCTTATCAGAGCTTCGTCTCCTGCCCAGCCTTTCCCTGCTCTGCTTTTGTCCTCTCCTACTCTATTGCTGGCACATTTTCTCTCTCCCATTATCTCGAATATGCTCCGGCTACGAGGGAAGTTGAAACGTGGGTCAGCCTGCCAGCCAAACCGGCCCCGCCTAGTCATCCGTCCCCCACCTACTCCCTCACTTCTATCCTCCTCCTCTTCAGCCACCTCCTCCTTGTCCCTGGCATAGTCCACTCAAATTCCCGCTTCTCTCCCGTCCCTTGCTGCGTCCCTTGCCCTAGTGCAGAGCCTAGTGTTCGACCTGTGTTGGTTGTGGAGCCTGATTATCTTCATGATTCAGAGGTCCTTGCTTTCATCCGTGTTTATACCCCATGAAGTATTTGCACCCCATAAGTATGTACACTCTTCCACACGGGGGAGTGCAGAGGGGGGGT